>JAOWBL010069304.1:5884-18976 GCA_028564865.1 Zenarchopterus dispar
TCCAGTTAGGGTTCTGAAGAGGAGATCCGATTTCTCCAATCTCAAATCCAGGATAGAGTTTAAACTTCCTCTTGCATGTTCAGGGTTTATCTGCTTTCTAACGTGAAGGACTCATGGTTGCATATTAGTCCACTTGTGGTTCCTGGAGGTTCTAAAAGTGTACCAGGTTCCTCCTGGGTGGAACCAGATTGTAGTCACCATATCTACCTTTTAAGACTGGGCCTGAAACTTTTCTCTTTTGATAAAGTCAGCCGCCTTCAATGATCCCTTGCTTTAGGCATGGACTGCTGGGGGATCTCCCATGATGCACTGGGCTCTCTCCTCGCTCTCTTCTCTTGCTTTTTCTTTTTTGTATGAATACTGTATGAATCTATTTTTATGTTTAATATTACTCTCTTTTGTGTGCACCCGGCAGATATCCCTAAACCGATCTTATTTTGTTTGTTGGTCTCTGATTTCTGTCAACCTCAGACCCACAACCAGTCACGGCAAAGTTTGTGCCCTTTAACCCCCCCACCCCACCCCCCAATATCTCTTTTTGCTTTATCAGGATGGGAAACTGTACTAAAGTGAAGATGTGATTCAGTCTGAGTTCCTTAAGCCTCAGTCACAAAAGTTCCTACAAACAGCAGGTTCGTACAAATCTCCCAGTTCGTACGAAATCTGGAGTTCGTAGGCATTTGTGAACGGGGACATTATTTCCTACAGCCTTTGTAGGAACTCTGTACGGCTGCTGTTCGGTTCACAAGAACAACTTGAGGAGTTCTTGAGAAAATGAGTTGATTTCTCTGTTCAGTTTATATGATCTCCGTAAGGGCACCAGAACCTATCGATGGTATACTTATGGACATTTCATGACAATTGTTGTTGTAAGGTCAGGACTCCTATGTGCAACTCATGGTAATTTCAACTCGTTGGTCGAAACATCTTATGGCTTTCAGCACATTTTGTCGGGCTATATAAGTGGTGGCTGTCTAATATCTCCAAACATCTGTGTCCTGATTGTTTCATACGCTGGAATATTTATTTGTAATTTCCTAGATGGGAGTCATGGCGAGAAGACTGGAGCTGCACCTTCAACAGGTGCAGGAAGAAGAAGAAGAAAATCATCTAGCGGTTGCTTTCGTTTGGCTGCTGCTGAGCAGTGCACGTATGACGTACATGCGCCTTACGTATCTCCATTTGACAGGCATTCATAGGAACGCTGTAAGGGCACCCCTAGAACAACTTAATGTGTTCTCTTAATTAAAGTTTTTCATCCGCCGGCCCTCTGACGTGGCTTTTCATGGTGCATTCGTATAAAATCTTGGACATGACCATCAGCCTGGCCACGAACTTAGGAATGGGCTACGACCATTGGATTCTTATAAGGTGACCTTAAGGAGGTCTTAGGAAATGGTCCAAAAATCATTTGTAGTCATGTGACTGAGGCTTTAGCTTTATAAATTGGCGCAATACAAGTTTTGAAACTGGACTCTGCTGGAATAAACTGGACTGAACTGGTTTGGATTTCCTCAGAGGACTTTTTTAAACTTGTTGTCTGTGAAATGTTACATAAGATGATTTTGGTTGTGAGCTGGTGCTACATGTTACGGGTGAAGTGTAAACTGGATTTAAGACAAAGTAATAGACATGAAATAGTTAAGTTTAGGGTTGTGGATGGTTTTCTCCAGTGAAGGGAATTCAATACAAAGTCCCAATAAGGAAAAGGGTTCAAGCTGGTGTGTTTGTGTGTTCAGGGCTCCACGGGGTTTCTGTTCTCGCTTTAACCCTCGATCTCCACCCTCCATCATCCAGTCCACCAAAAACAAAGACACACATAACGGCACGTACTCGTGCACATGCTTCTGCGGCGGTATTAATCCCGTTGATATGCAGAGGGCACCACCACAGAGACTTTCAGCTCCCTCCAGATCGGCTCTCCAGCGGCTACATGCAAACACATGGCCGGCCCGGTGGGGAGCGTTTGGGTCCGGAGGTCCGATGGCTCGGGGGCCGGTTGAAAACAAAACAAATGCAAACATTCCACATTTCTAGTTGTCTAACATTCGAACTGGAGACAGCAGCAAGAAAAAGAAACAGCTGATGTGTCACTTCGGGTTGTGCAACATCTCCATACATTATGTGAGCAATAAAAATGTCTCCGAAAATCCCGGCAAGCACAAATGTCTCCGAAAGGCCATGAAACAATCTCATGTCAGTCAGCTTTAATGAATTGGACTCCAAGTCTGGCAAGTCAGTGACACGTTAGATGGTTATATAAAATTTATATGCAAATAGTGCGCATTAGAAATTCCTCCATATCCCAATGAAATAAAACAAATCCGAGGTCTGCCACTCAGCATCAGTGACACCACCGCAGGATTTTGTTTATCCTGTCGAACATTCAATTTCAATGAAGAGAAAGTAGACGCAGTCGACGCATGAGTGCAAAACAAATGTAGTGTTTTCATTCCCAGTGCAGCGAGTGACAGGAAGAACAAATAGTCGGGATTTCCAAACCCTCCATCTCTCTCTCCCCCCTCCAGCCTCTCTCGCTTTCCCATTTCCTCCCTCCTCCCCGCTCGCCTGCAGATGGCGGGTGCCAGATTAGATGTTTTCTTTCTGCACATCAAACCAAGAGGTCACAGCTGCACCGCTCCCAAACCAGCCGCAGATGTGTCGGCACGGTTACCTGACAACCAGCGCAGATGGAGCGCGCTCTCTCCGAGGCTGGAAGTGGGGAAAAAAAAAAAAAGAAGCTCAAAAACAAGTGTTGTTTAGCCAGAAACTATTTTGTCTCCCCCGAGATCGCAGGAGCAGAACAAAAGACAAATTTTCCTAACTTTTCAGTTGAGAGTTTTGCCACCGAGAGCAGTTGGAAAGGAAAAGGCGGGACGGGTGTCGGCGAAATTAGGAAAAACTCTGGACAACGTCGTGTTAAATTGACACAGTCAGGCATGAATATTGATGTCCAAAAAAAAGGATTTATTTATGTTTTATCTTTGACAGAGCAGAGCACGCACGCCATCAAGCTCGGCCTTACGTAGCTCAGAGGGGAGAAGGCCTCATCAGCGTTAGGTTTGGTCTGTCAGATAGATTATCATGTTGATGTATGTACATACTAAAATCACTCAGCGAGTTGCGTGATCGTGCCGTCCCCGTGCGCAGCTGCGATTTCAGGACAGGAAACCAGTTACGAATGCATTCCAGTAACAAAATTTACACTCCAATTTCTGCAACCAATTATTATAATCTGCAGTCTGAGATGGCAGCACATGACTGAGACTATGTAATGAACTTATTTGAATATGGACAGGACTTCTAATCAAACATCTGCTCCTCTTTGAAAAATATGCCCCAACATATTTAAAAACTCCGTTTTCAATATTACCGCTTCACAGGAGGACGTTTAGACTCCAAGTTTCAACTAGCATCGTGGAAAATTTGTAGATTTTTTTTTTTTTTCCTTTTTGGTCTGCCCCCTACAGTTCAGGTGTGGTACAGCACGGTCGTAAATACGTAAAAGAAATCTTAACAAAACAAGACGAGTAAACACCTAGCTAAAAACTATGATTACATAGACGGCGAAACCACACCTCGTCAACCTGATTAACTTCACAAAACTTAGAAGAACCTGGCACAAAGTGAAAGTGGCTTGGTGTGAAACGAAAATACGCGCTAACCAAAACAAACGTGACTCGAATCAAAACGTGGAACAAAGGCAGCAACACACAGCGGGACACATCCCCAAGAAGAAGACAATACTTACTAGTCTTTAGACTTCAGTATCTCCTTCATCACTCTGCGTGCCATCAAACTGACTTCTCCAAACCCTGGTTTATCCAAAAATGGTTAAATGAGGTGATGTTACCAAAACCAAACCCAAGAATAGCTGTTGAGGCTGAAACCAGGACCGGTGGACTATCAACTAGCCCATATTTGACTAACTGAGGAAAGCTTTGGATCCCAAAGGCACCTATAACTTTTTATTTGATGATTTTGGACTTTGGTCCACCCTCATATCCACCCTCATTTCTGATGTTGCTATTTGAAGGTACTGAAACGCTGAAGTAAGGTCTGCTGAAGCTCCACTGAGACCCTCCACTGGCCGGGTCTCGGTTAACTGACTGACTTCGTGGTAGGGTCCAGACTAACCTGGACCCCATCAGATCGAATCGGTTGGAGGAGCTGACAAACACACCAGAGGTCGTCCTCTGGTTAAACCCAGAAGAAGCCTTTGACCATGAACGTATCTACTGCCTGTTATCTAGCTACACTTTGTCCCTGGATCCTTCCAGGCCAGTTCGGATGTCAAAAATCACTGAAATTGTGACGCACTAAGTAGCCGTTAAAACCAAAAGCACATCAATCTAAAGTCCAGCCTCTAAATTATGAGTAAAACTGTTGCTTTGTAAACTTTTACCTTCTGAAATACATAAAATATTTTCCACCAATACAGTTGTCATGCTTGTGAAATCTTCCTATAGATACCAATATGAAATATGTTTATTTTTGCTGCAAAGTTTGACATTTGAACCTGGAGGTCAGAGATAAACTCGCCCCCTAGCGGCCATTCAAAGAACTGCACTTCCAGGTTGGTTTTGAAGGAGATGCACGTTCTCACGAAAACTGAACCACAAAGTTTCATTCTCAGGTTTGAAAAGGTAAAAAGAGGTTCTGCCTCTTTTAAAATTCAGATTTTAATTCAATTTCCAATCTCTTTTTTGGAATTAAATCTTTAAATAGGGTCATATGAAATGTTTGCAGTTTCAGGAGAATACATCAAGTGGAAATTAATTATAGTATACACTACAAGTTGATATTTCACTAATTAACTAGGTCTTTTAACATATCCATTTAATTTCTTAGTCTTATTTTTTAATTTTATCTTTGATTACCTGACCAGTCATGTTAGTTTTATGTACTCGGTCTAATTTTTGTGTCCTGAACCGTTTCTTCATCTGATTCTGTTACCTCAACTTCCTTTTATCATTTTGTGACTTTGATTGTTTTGCATCTCCAGTCGTGCCTCATTTTTCTCCGTTTCATGTTACATTTAGGTAATTTTCAGTCTTTGGAAATACTTGACCTCATTTTCTCTGTTTTTTTGCCCGTCGTTGGTTTGTTTCACCTCTGAAGCAAATTTATGTCTCATTTTGGTTATTCTTTTGTCTTTTTTTACAACACAGATTGCTCATTTTACATCTCTTCTTAGTTCTTTTATGCCATTTAGTTTTTTGGGTTTTTTTTATTTATTCCTGGTGCCCACGCACAAAAGCGCTTACCTGCCTTTTTGTTGTAATTTTGTTTCATTTAAGTCATTCTTCTTCTGTGCTTGTTTTTTTTTTTTTTAAATCACAGAAAGTAAGTTGTTGTTCACACAAAGATTCAAACGCAGCGAAAAAGAAATTTAATTACCATATGGACCTCCTGGACCAGGTACGGAGTGATCTCAAGAGAGAGTTTTATGTTTGTATTAACGTAGCTCAAAGGAGCTTATGCAAATTTCACCAAGGCAGCTCCCCCTACAGGTGTGGAGGTTTGGTTACTTTTTTTTTAATGACACTGAGGTCCAGCAGCTCCTCCTACAGGTGTGGAGGTTTGGTCACGTTCACGACACTAAGGCTCAGCAGCTCCCCCTACAGGTGTGGAGGTTTGGTCACTTTTACGACACTAAGCTTTAATTGTCCTCTGATTCCCACTCGAGCTCTTTGAATTAGTTTCATCGTTTCTGACATAAATTGATGCACAATCTTTTCTAGAAATGGATTTTTAGGAACAGAAGACAACCAGAGCTAGATGTTATTTCTCAAAAGTGTTCAAGTACGCCTTCCAGACTTTTATCTCTGTTCCTACACTTTGTAACTCATTTATTTTCCCAGTTTATTTTTAAATGTCATCTTTTTCCAGCTCTACAGTAACATTTGACCCCATTCAGTGATTCATCCATGTCTCCTGCTTAATTAATGGTTATTATTATCTATCAGTGTAATATTTTTTGTCAGAATATTCTTCCATTACTGAAGGTGTCACATTATCAATGAGCTATGAAGGTGTTATATGTTTGTTGTTTTTGCTGAACACGGCAGAGCGCGAGCGTGATTAATCTGATACGGTGAGATTTATTGACGTTGCCGTGGAGAAGAAGAAGAGGAGGTCATGAAACTGCCTGATCTTCATCATGACACAGTTTTTCTAACTGCTTAAACCAAGAATAAATGAAGTGAATCCCACAAGGTATGAAGAGGGATCGCACACCCAAAATCTCACTGATTAAAACGCCACACCATCGCTTCTTTACCCTAAAAAGTGCAGTTTCAAAATACTTCTGATGTTTTATTAACTGGTATTAGTTTAAGATTATTTTTAGAGCATCCCATACATGAAGGTAGCTCAAAGTTTCTACGCCTGTTTGGTCTGGGATTGAAACTTTGTGGTTCAGTTTTTGTGAGAACATGCGTCTTCTTTGAAGCCAACCTGGAAGTGCAGTTCCTTGAATGACCACTTGGGGGGCGAGTTTATCTCTGACCTCCAGGTTCAAATGTCAAACTTTGCAGCAAAAATAAACATACTTCAGTTTTGGTATGTATAGGATGATTTTACAACCATGACAACTGTACTAGTGGAACATTTTTATGTATTGCAGGAGGTAAAAATTTTATAAAGCAACAATTTTACACATAATTAAGAGGCTTGACTTTGGATTGACATGTGCTTTTGGTTTTAACGGCTAGTTGTCGTCTTTTCAGCGACGTAGCGCCCTCTGGGTTGTTTGTCAGCTCCTCCAACCAATTTGGTCTGATGGTGTCCAGGTTAGTCTGGACCCTACCAGGACAGAGTTCTGATGGAGTTCTGACGTAGTTCTGATGGAGTTTCAGGGGTCAGTTAACCGAGACCCGGCTAGTGGAGGGTTTGTTTTAGTGTTTAAGTCAGTGCTGCTTTCAAATATAGTTTCCATGGCAAAAATAACCACTTAATTTTAATGCAACTGCCTTAATGCCAACATAAAGATATATATTCATTAATTACATGTGGAATAATGTCAGTTTAGAGGCAAGAAGCCGTTGAACACAGATGAATTCATTCGTGTGAATAAATTAACTGAAGCCCAAACTCAATGTGGACTCCAGTCTCCTCTTTATATTAAGTTCACTGCTTCGTCAACCCCAGTTCATTTTTGGATGAACTGGGGTTGTTTGGATTCATTTCCTCTCAACATGGAGCCATCTGGTCTCCTTTTTTTTTTTTTTTTTTTTTTAAAAATGTTTCAAACTGTT
The DNA here is from genome assembly GCA_028564865.1 of Zenarchopterus dispar. Lineage (NCBI taxonomy): Eukaryota > Metazoa > Chordata > Actinopteri > Beloniformes > Zenarchopteridae > Zenarchopterus > Zenarchopterus dispar. The sequence goes on from JAOWBL010069304.1 coordinate 13,144, forward strand.
CGGAAAACCTACAAGTGACATCACGGAGGATTTGTCCAGTTCCTATTATACAGCCCATGGTTTACTTTTTTTTTTTTTTTTCAGTTCTGTCACATCAAACTTGATGGATAGTCTTGAAAGACTTGAAGTGAATAATTCAAAATCCCTCACTGAGAAAAATGTGCAGTAAGTCAGAGAATAACACTGAAGTGGAGAACAGACTCGTTCGAGTGTCCAGGTGATGGACAAGCTCAGGTGAATCATCAATAATTGAAGAACTAAAAAAAAAATCAGCAACAACGAAAAGAAACGTCTGACACACAAGTACTTATGAAACTGTGAAATGTATTTCACACACTTGTTCTCTTCTGTCACAACTCTAAACACAAAAGACTGAAAAATAAATGTGTTTGTTTGGGTGGGAGTGGGAGTGGGGTGGGGGGGGGTTAATGGCACTGTAACACTGATCACAGCAGAATCATGAACTTTTTCATCTTTATCTTGTGTACCTCAGAGGGCGGCTGCTCTAATAACAGTCTCTAAAACAGAGAAAACCATGGAGGAAGGGGGCGTGGTCTGAATGGCTGGCCCCGCCCCCAAAACCAGCTGCTGTTAACACAGCTGTAAAGAGAGGGTTTGGTAGTTTGGACAGATATTTAACAAAGACCTCAGGAAATCATGTTAACCTTGAAACCAACTATACTTTTATAAACATCCTTTAATAAACTTGTTTATTCTTATTTCTCTTTAAATAATAACAAATGTGCTCGGATGAAGCGGGTTACTCCTGGGGGGGGGCGCGGGGGGGGGGTACCGGGGTCGAGGCCTGACCCACTGGTGTTTCCTCTTTAGTCGTCATCTCCAGCTCCGCTGCCGGGAAAACAGATCCCACTTTAACCTCGACCTTGCGATTCGGACCGGAGCCAGTCAGCCCGGCTCCGGTCCGGGACCACAGCTGGATCCATGTCTGCATGGTCTGGGCGGGTCTCCTCCCGGTGGAGCAGAAGCTCATTGATCTTTCAGGAACATGCAGGTCCGTAAGATGATCATAAATCAAACATGTACGGTTCTGTTCTACTTTTGGACTGGAAAACCTCCAGATTATATTTAGTTAACTGGAAACGTGATCGGATCAGAGCGCCTGGTGGTCTTCAGCTGTATTTCACATCTGTAACAGCTGTGTGCTGGCTGGATTTTTTTTATGCACCTCATCAACTAAAATTATATAAAACCACACATTTATGCACAAAAGTCAGACCTCGAAGGGTTAACTGTCATCGCTGTAGCTGATTTGGACTTTTGATGAATTTGAAATCTGAGCTGATTATAAAAACTAAAAATTATACATTTGTAGTCTTTATAAAGATTATAAAGACCTAACATGGTCTAATCGTTCTTATTTTGAAGATCTGCTCTGAAGAGCTGAGGATCATTATTTATCCTCCATAAGGCCCTAACACCCTGATTACGTTTACAGTTTTGGTTTTATATAACTTCAAGGTAAACACTGATTGTTTGGTTTTAGCCTCTAGTAGTCAATCGATGACCTGTCCACACTCCTGTACCTGTCTGTGAACACCTGCGCGGGCGAGTGTTGTCCGTGGGTTTGACAGCACCGGGCTGTTGTTGTTTTCTTGTAAAGGGTAGAAGCGTTTTCTTCGCTGTCGGTTTAACGAATCATCTGCTTGTGTCAAATGATCACACATGACCCCCCCAACCCCACCCTCCCACCTCCACCAGTTACCTTTGGTATTAGCATATGTGCTGTATTTGCATGAGCACAGACTAATTCCTGGTGTCAACGCGCGGCTGTCATTTCAGGACGTCGGTCAGAGCTATCGCCACTTTAAACTGCAACAAACGTGCAATAACCTGCTAAACCCATCTGCAATACTTCAAATTGTATATTTACAAAAGCTTTTAATTTTTATTTATTCTTCCAGGTGCACCAAAGGAGTAGCGCTCCTGATTTCATTGTACTGAATGATGCAATGACTATAAAGGCTACTCACTCATTCATTCATTCATTTATTCATCTCCGTCTCGTCTTTGGGCTGAAAGTTGGATTAGTCTTCGTAAGAAAATCAGAAGTAAAGTGCTCTGGGAGGATCCGCGCTGCAGTCGAACCCTCGACGGCGTCTCCAGCGACTCCCCAAACTTCAGCTGTCAAAGGTTGTGCTGATGACGGGATCCAGACCGAATCTCATCATCAGCACAATGCTGCACGCTTCGGATGCAGTCGCCTCAGACCGCATCACTTGGTCCGAACACGCTGGAGGCATTTCCTGTTTTCCTCTGTGACTGACTGGACACCTGCCAGAGTAAATGTAGGAGAATATATGTGATGATTGCACAGAGCGAGAGTCGACATGCTTCTGCAAGATGTCTGCTGAGGTCAGCGTTAACTTCTGTCCCATCTGAGGTTCCTGTGGTGGCGATCTGGAGACGGAAACGGGACTCTGACTTCAGTCTAAACTCGGGATTCATCGCTGTGTCTTATCTTAACTCTGTCTCGCAGAGAAGCAAAAATATCCTAACAGGCATCGTTAAGAAAACATGCACCTCACTAAATGGTTAAAGTTCATAAACCACAGAAATACCAAAATAAAAATGAGTTTCTCATTTTTATATCCAAAATATCTGTTATAAAATCATATTCAATCCAAGAAAATGAAAAAAACAATCATTAAAGCTGAAAATATTTACTTATTCAACATAGTTGAGTTAATTTAAAGTATAATTTTGCAATATTAATGGAAACAATAATAATAAATATAAATAAAGACAAAAAGTCTAAATGTTAAAATATTACCTCATTTTCACCGGGATGGTGTTTTTATGAAGCTGGAGTGAAATAATCAGATTAAATTTAATCTTTCTCCTCTTCAGAAAAATTACTGAAAGTAGGCGTACAATGAATACTGAAATTTTATCTCATAAATTGACTTATGACTTTCTATCTTGGCTCATATTGTTAGTTTTGTAAATGTTACAGGTTTTATAATTCATTATGCATAACATTTTGTTAAAATATGTGTTTGTAAAAATTATCATAAATTTTCTGTTTTTGTGTCAGAGAGAAGAAAAAGGAGGCACTCCGAGCAGTGATCCTGAAAACAATTTTTTTTCCAACCATGTGGAAGTGGTTCTGGTCCATCGCTCTTGAGTTGATGGGAAAAGGTTCTGCGGATAAACTGGGACGGTATGTTTTATGATTTTCATTCATGTGTAAGTGAAATTTGGACAAACATCTAACCAAAAACGATTTTTAAAAAAAAAAGAAAAATCCAGGTAAGTCCAGATTGACTCAAAACTACAACAGACAAACATAAATGTCAACACAGAAGTATAAATCAGGCTGGACTTGATCCCCTTTTCCATAATACAACTCTCGACCTGACTAACAGCGGCCTCAGGTCGGTGCCACCTCAATGTGGGCGGGGCCTTTGGTCATGTGGACTTCGGCCAGGAGGATGTGTGGACCTACTCGTTGAACCACGTTGTTTTTTTTTTTTTACTGTACCAAAGTTTAGTTGTAAAGTAAACAGGCTGCTGTTTTCGGGTTTTAAGTACGGCAGGTGTGACGGCGTTGGTCTGAAGACTCATCAGAGGTGTTTCTCTCCGGCTGATCGGTGGCCTGCAGCCTGGTGACGTTGCATTTTCAGCCCGGGTCAGCTCGGTTAGAACCCCGGTCACATAGGTGCAAAAACAAGGAGGTTCTAACTGGTACTATCACCTCATACAAAACCGTTAAAACAGAGAAGAGTCGAGCCGAATTTGTACTAGTGGAAATGACCTTTAAGAGAAAAGGTGGAGGCTAGCATACAACTGAAAGTGGTGTAGATGGAGCACAAGACCTTTCTTCTGTGAAACTGTTGGACAGCACAGTAATGCTGTTAAATCCATTAAACGCCACATTTTTTTCCTAATACCCACCGCACAGGTGATATTAGCATGAACATACGAGGCTAAATGTTAGCATAAAACAGGAGTCTCGAACTCCAGTCCTCGAGGGCTGCTGTCCTCCATGTTTTAGATGTTTCCTTGGTTGTATATAACATCTGTGTAAAGCTGTTTTTAAAAATATGGAGACCTAATTTACAACTATTTAATGTACTTCTGACCTGCTCTGCTTTGTGTTCATGTTTAACAGTGTATGTTAATCCAGAGCATCTAACTTAAGCTGCAAGGAAATTCTTTTAAGAAGCCTTGTTTTAAGGAAATCTTAGACTCCTTTGCTAGTTTTAGGCACTCTAGTCAAGATTTTTTTTACGCCATTAGCAGAGATATTTTCCTAAAATTAGACAAATTTGACTAATTTTCAGAATATTGGATTTTTTTTTTGAGAGGTTGTTTTAGCCGCGCTGAAATGATGACAGTGAAGTAATAGCGTGTGCAGTTCAATGAATGACCACCAAGTGGCAGCAAAAAACGAGTCAATGCCCAAGTTTACAGAAAAGAAAAAACTTATGTCAATAGCTGGATTTAACATCCATGAGAAGTGTACCAGGTAGGTTTATGTCAAATTAGAGGTTTATCGGAGTCTAAGGGGTCAAATATCATCACTTCAGTTAGCTAACGTTTAAAATTTGTTGGTCTGAAGGGTGAACCAACTAGCTAGTGCTAGCTGACCAGCTTGGCTACACACACACACATGCACACACATGCACACACACACAGATTCTTCATGTTTTCAGAGCTGCTGTCAGTCCACTGAAGATTTAAATAAATAAGAAGATTATTAATGTGGATGGATCGCTAAATGCCGCCGTGATTGATGAGATCTTCAGTAGAAACAACAGCTCGTGGGCCAGAGGACGGGCTTATCACAAGAAACCAAAACAAAGATAAACAGTTATAGCAAAGGCTGAGCCCTGCCGGCTGGAGCAACTGTTAACTTATTTCCTGTGTTTACTAAGTCATGCGTCTCAGCAAAAAATGAAAAATGGTGTTTAATTTGGGTGCACTTTAATGTCCTCGGGGGTCTTCCCGCTTGCATTTCACACTTATTTTTACTCGATTACTGTAAATCCTTTAAGAAGCACAAAGGTTTCCCACAATCCCTCCCTAATCTCTGAAAGATAAATACTTTTTTTTTCACACTGAGCTTCTGTAAACAACTCAGAAACGGGGTCACAAACCTATAAATAATAATAATTTTGATGTAATTCCTCTTTTCTTTAAGTGTCACTTGTAAAATACTGAGAATATTTAATTCTTTCTCAAAATTATGAAACATCAGGAGAAGGTAAAATATCTTTGAACACGATGCCAAACATGCAAAATGTTGGAGATGTTTGTGCACTCGGTGGGTTCACTCGGTGGGATCACTAGGTCAGGTGTGCCAGACAGATGTGGTCAGGTGTATCAGACAGATGTGGTCAGGTGCAGAGCAGCTGTCCATCTGCAGAACCAAACTCATTCATGAGCTCTTTGAAGTGCTTGCAGCTTTTAAAAATGAAATCTCAACCATTTAAAAAAAAACAAAAAAACAACTCAGTTACTGCAGCGACTACCTGGAGCACAGATGTGGCAAAGTGTTGATGTACAATCATGTTCACAAGTTAGTACCACATATTAAACACATAACTTAAAAAAAAAACAAAACAAAGATGCCATTATTGATGTAAAAAAAGAGAAATTTAATAAAAGTGGGTGGGCGGTAATGAGCACCCCTTTTATGGGGGAAAGGTTCACTCGGGCCTCTGAACTGATCATCAGCAGGTGTGCAGACCTCGAAAAGCAGATGTGTTGGTAGTTTGCTGGTAGCTTTTAACATAATGCCAAGAGGGAAAGACATAAGCGACAGTCCTAGAGAAGCTGGTACACATCAGTCTGGAAAGGATTAGAGGAG
>JAOWBL010069305.1:1270-12536 GCA_028564865.1 Zenarchopterus dispar
TATTATATTATATTATATTATATTATATTATATTATATTATATTATATTATATATTATTATATTGTTAACTCAAAAGTGCAAAAACCTATTTTGCAGGACTTTTAAATGAAATAGTTCCTACTTCTGGTCAGCAGAGGGCAGTGTTGCACCACTGCTGCTTTTCTACATGTACTTCCAAGGAAGGAGTTGAGTAGTAATTCATAGAGTTGTATGTGCTAATTCTCGAGGTATTTGAGGATGTAAAGTGAAAACAAAACTACTAAGATGAGGGAAAGATAAAGATGACCTGGATGTAATATGATATTTGCAGAACTGCCATGAAGCCCTGCCTACTCACTGGTCCCAACCCTGGCATCTGCCACACCAAAAAAATGAGATATTTTGAGATAAAATCTGTTTTATGGATTGGTCAGACTTTTGTATTCCCCTCTCAATCAGCTACTATGGATGTTAGCTGACCAAGAAAACTGAAGGTACCGACATAACTCCTTCAGCCACAGATATTTTGGATCAGTCCAGATGTCCATTTGACTCCTCTTCCCCTGATATGACGCATAAAATGTGTTGTGGCAGTTCATAACGATTTTTCATTTATGGTCTTAAGGAGAGGTTTTGGGGACTTAACATAAATGCAAATGATACCACAAATAGTTTTATGCATTAAATGTCTTCCTACCCTGTGATGAACTGGCAACCTGTCCAGGGTGTACTCTCACCTTTACCCAAATCTAACTGGGGTTGGTTCCCAAAGAACCCCTGAGACCCTGAATGAATGGATGGATGGATGGATGGATGGATGGATTGTGGTGTGTGATTGAACCTGTTTGATGAGGAATCCAGAACATTGACCCCTGACCACCGGTGTTCCAACCATCTTTGGAGACGGTGCAATGTTTAATCATTGTAGTTTGTCTGGTGTAGTGTCTTCTCTTTAATCACTAGACTGAAACCATGAAGGTGAGAAATAGGTTTTATTGGGACCAGGCTAAATGTTGGTTTACATGTGCAGGGCTTAATATAATTATGAAATCATTAAAAAAGAACTGAAAGTATTCAGTTTTTACTATCATTGCTGACATGTAAGGGTTGGAATAAATGGCAACCATGCATCACTTTGAAACTTTAGCTTTCAGCTGCTATGGCAAATCAAAATGAGTAAATGTCACCATGAGGATGCAGAACAGGTGGAAAATTGACAGAGAGGTAGTGGAGCTTCAGACCATCTCTTCCCTGGATTGTCATGGAAACGTTGTGATTGCTCACAAATGAACTTGATGGTTAAGAGAGAGTGGGAATATCAGGAATCCACTATTATTCCAGCCTTTTCAACCATGTCCCTGCTCTCTTCATAACAGCTGGTTAAAGAAGGCGGGGTTAGCCACTTAACTCCACCCCTTTATTTTGAAAACGTATCTCTTCTGTAATTTGTGGTAAAGATTTTAGCCACCAACTTCTGAGAGGCAGGAAATGCAGAATAAGTTGAAGTTGCAAAGTAGATTTTAAAAAATGTGGAAGCTGGGTCATTTTTGGTTAAATTTGTGTCTGCGATGTCATGATACCCTTCAAATCTGATCAGCTCACCAAATGAGAACCTTTCAGGTCTAGGCTCCTCCAAGCAAAACCATGGCCTTGTGTTATGTCAGAATTTTTATGCTGATCATGCCCTTAAACATCCAAATAACTAGCCTGAATTGTAGAAAATGCCTTTTTTAAAGTAATATTTCCCTTTTAACAGCAGACTGTTACATTTTTCTGTTACACCCTGATTATTGAACTGTTTTCATCTACTGAGAGACTTTACATCAACTCAAACATGTTCATGGCTCATTTCAATACTTAACTCTCTGCTACTCATCATATAGCACTTTTACTTATTAACTTACTTATCTTTAACAATGTTTACTATACAATGATTTTGCAGCAAACAAGTATAAAATAAACATCTTGGTACGAGACCGGATGAACCACAATGCTAGTGAGAACTGTGACCACACCCACTGTAAAAACAGTTCATGCCATAGTCCTGCTCTGTGACTGTTACTAATACATTTGGAATGGAAAGTAAATCTTTCTGTAACATTTAATGTCACAAGGAACAAATTTTACCATGATGACATGCGCAAACAATACAAAGTACACTATTGTGGCTTGTAACACGGATGTACAGATTTATTAACATGTGTTCTGCTGCCAAGCAGTGGCTGCAAGGGATGTGATGAGAAGAAAGAGATGTTATTCATACTGACTTTGTAAGTGGTTTTTAACCCTTTTTTTTCTTGTTGCTTTGGGCCTAGTTAAGAAAATAAATATTATGACATAGACAACAAAATGTGTGATGTCCACATATGTGTACATCAGGACTTAGGAGGTTAAAGTACATTAAAATGTCTCACGTGTCACACCCAGCACCTTCCCAACATGCCCCGTGATCTCTCATTTTATGTTGCTGCACAGAAGGGTTGCGTTTATCTCTACTTATTAAAAATTTGGCAGAGTTACTACCACTTTCGAGGCATATGTGTGGTATGTCTGCTATACTGATAGCACTTGCAGGAATTTGCTGAATATTGTCAGCTAGCAGCTGCCTCAAAGTTATTTTCCATATGCCGCCTTAAAAATGTCCATCTACATGTACTATAACATCTGGATCTATCCATTATACATCATTATAATCTTATAAGGTGGAAGACAGTTAAGCACCTTTTATGGTCTAAAGGAGTGTACATATTACATGTCTTTATGAATAACTTAAACTATCCAGTGAAAGTTTTTGTTTTTTTGTCATGGGAGCAGGAAATCCCTTGCAACCATTCATTACTTTGAACAGATCTTACCATCATGTAACAACCTGTATTTTTCTTTGTTTCTTCTTTTTTGGCTTCTGGGGGTTGTTATTTTCTTATAACACATATATCAAATTAATATAATATATGTTCCATAACATCTTTTCTCTTTTGAAAATGAACCTTTCCTTTGAAGCTATTAATTCACAAAAACCTCTCTGTAATGTTTACAGTACATTAAACTCAAAGTCAAACCTGCTAATCTTAGCTAATAGATCACTGCTAGCAATAACGACCATTTTCTGAAATTAACAGAACGCATATGCTAAAAACAGCCTTTACTTCTAGGAGAAAACAATTATTTCTTCTTTTCTTAGTGTCTTAAGCAAACTAGTAAGAGATTGATTAAACTGTGTATGTGGGCGGCATGTTGGCTACAATTGTTAGCGTGCTTTTTTAGCTAGCAGCCGTCATAAAGCCACTTTTAAAAAAGAATAGTCCTGACAGGTCTCTTGTGAACAGCTAAAACCCCATATCAAATCTCCCTGTTCTTAGTTAAAATAATAGAAAAAGGTGTTTTTCAACAGCTGTACAACTTCCTGACACTAAATGACTGTTTTGAGGTCAGGATTAGGGTTGACCCTACCCTAACCTAAACCTAACCTCAAAACAGCTAACCGTTCCAGCTATGTATAAATATTCAGAGTGAATTTGTCTTATATCGTCCACATAGTTGGTCCTGTTGAATTCAAACACTAATTAAGTGGAAAAATATTTTGAAGTGAATTCATATTTTTCACTACCTGGAATGCTGCTGTTCAAGTCCACGCTAAGAGCATGCACCATATAACTCCAGTTCTTAGATCTTTACACTGACTTCCTGTCTGTCACAGAACAGATGTTAAAATCCAGCTGCTGGTTTATGAAACTCTGAATGATCTAAATCCATCTCTGATCTCCTGGACCATCATGAACCAACCAGAACCCTCAGGTCATCAGGGCCACGCCTACTTTCTGGAGAATCAGAACCAAGCACGGTGAGGCAGCTTTTATGCTTCTCACCTGTGGAACAAACTCCCAGAATGCATCAGGGCTGCTGAAACTCTCAGTTCCTTTAAGTCACGGTTGAATACTGTTTTACTTACGGCTGCGTTTCAGTAATCTATAACAATGTACTAATCTATGTAATAATCTATGTACAACCTTTATTTTTTGCATCTCATTTGTTTTACTCTTTTTAACTTATATCTGTCGATAATTCTGCTTTTAAGCTGTATTACTTTTTAATGAATTTTTAAAATATTTTATGCAAAGGACTGATTTGTCTTGTACATAAAATGATTTAGACAAATAAACTTGCCTTGCCTTTGCTAACTTGATGCTAAAACTAGCTAATTCAAAACTTCCTTCTTTGTACTTGTGTCTGATATCAAAACTTTGCAGGTGAAGTACAGTAATCATCTACTGTCATTGTAAAAACTGCATGTATGTGTCATGACAGAAATTCAGATGTAAAATGACCAATGAGTTCATAAAAGTAAAGAAAAACATAAGAGGTAAATTGATTACGAACACAGATTTATTCCAGATGTTTTGATGGTACAATTCACAATAAATCTGGCAATACCAGTCAGCCTTATGCAATATTGTCGCTATTGTTATTGAGAATAAATGGAGGTTAAGAGTGATCAGAAAAACTTTTTATTTGCTAGCTGAGAGTTAACTGTCTGAGAAGTGGAAGGGGGAAATGATGATATAAAAGTCAAATGTGTGTTACAATAGTCTGCCTCTAATGATGTCAATCTGCACAAGATGATGAGAACAAGACAACAGAAGAGATAGCCTAGCTGTAACACCAAACATCATCCAACCCTTCTAGTGTAAAAAAAAAACAACAAAAAAAACACTTCCTGTTCTCTTATTTTTGTGCAGTTTGTTGCTTTGTACAGACTCTCTGTTGTGACACTACATGTGTTCTCATGTCTGCACAACAGCACGTCCAGCAACAAAAAAGGCAGCAAGGCTGACTGATTTAAAGAAGACTGGACTGACACATCTTTACTGCGCTTTGTTTTGTGTCTGACACTCTTTCTGCCTTGACTTGTTTTTAGGTGTTATCTCTAGTCAAGTGCTAAATCCTCTTGAGGCTGCTCTGTGTCTGCAGGAAGGGGATACAGAAGGTTTTTCGACAAGGATGGGAGGAGAAGAACAAGTGAAGAAGAACGGAGAGAAGGAGGACTGATGCTTTTAATAACGCCGGACAGATGAGAGGAGGGTGCTGCTTTTTGAGCTCATGCTGCCTCCACCCATGCTCATGGAGCTCATGCCACCACCATATCCTCCACTGATCCCCATGCCGCCTCCAACTCCACTGCCGAAGCCGCCACCGAAGCCGCCGCCCATGCCGCCGCCGAAGCCGCCGCCGAAGCCGCCACCCATGCCGCCGCCCATGCCTCCTGCGCTGCCACCTGGTGAGAAGAGCGATGTCATTTTTAGTGGAATACAGATTATGGACAACGTTCTCATTTTATTTATTTAAATTTTACAACTACTTGTCCATACATACCGAAGCTGCTGCTTGAGGACTGTACGTGAATGGTTGCAGTTCCACCACCAGAGGCAATCCTGCACAGACGTACAAAAGGGAGAAATTATAGCTCCTGGTAACAACAGCAACATAGCATCTGTAATTCTCTTTTACTGAGTTACAATTTTACCTGGATTCCTCTCCTTCCAGAAGCTTCTTGTAGGTGGCGATCTCAATGTCCAGAGCCAGCTTGACGTTCATGAGTTCCTGGTACTCACGGACCTGGCGGGCCATGTCCTGCTTGGCTTTCTGGAGGGCGTCCTCCAGGTCCTTGATGCGGGCCTTGGCGTCCTTCACTGCCAGCTCACCGCGCTCCTCAGCCTCAGCGATCTGGGCCTCCAGGCTGTTACGCTGGGATGTTGAAAAGTAAAACTTCTCATTCAAAATTCTTTCTTGATGTAAAGCGTTCATTTCCAGCACCCAGTGAGGAAATCAATACCATCAGCTACGTAATAAACACTCTTACCTGTCCCTTGACTGCCTCGATCTCATTCTGGATGCGGGTGATCATGCGGTTGATCTCAGCGATCTCAGTCTTGGTATTGCGAAGGTCATCACCAGCCTGTGTTGCAGAGGTCTGCATCTCCTGGAACTGAGGGGACAAGATGAGGGGGGTAAAAAGTTAGAAGGACAGAGTCCAAGGACCTCACCAGTTCTAACATTGCAGATGCTCTCTGCTTACCTTCTGCTGGTACCACTTCTCGGCCTCAGCCCGGCTGTTGTTGGCAATCTCCTCGTACTGAGCTCTGACTTCAGCCACGATGGCGTCCATGTCCAGGTTGCGGCTGTTGTCCATCTCCACAATGACTGAGGTGTCCTTGATCTGTCCCTGGAGCTCGCGCAGTTCCTACACACAGCATGTATGTTGTATTTTAAAATACAGTTGATGGATGTCAGACAATAATATTGAGAAGGACTTTTCTTACAGCATCATAGACAGCTCTGAGGAAGTTGATCTCATCCTGGAGGGCATCGACCCTGGCCTCCAGCTCAATCTTATTCATGTAGGCGCCGTCCACATCCTGAAAGAGGAGAGTTGGTCTCTATTGGTGAGGGGCCTCAAAGAACTCAATAATTCATGTGTCATTTGTTGTTAACAAGATACAGGAGCAAGGGCGCTTATAACAGCACATCTACCCACCTTCTTGAGGAGAACAAACTCATTCTCCACGGAGGCACGCTTGTTGATTTCGTCTTCATATCTGAAACAAATAGTGGGAAGATGAGGAGCATGTGGGGAACTGTTGGTGGGTGTCGTGCTGTTGTGAGGCTGAACTCACTTGTTCTTGAAGTCCTCCACCAGCCCCTGCATGTTCTTCAGCTCGCCCTCCAGCTTGACCTTCTCATTGCCAAGCCCATCCAGCTGTCTGCGCAGGTTGGCGATGTAGGCCTCGAACATGCCGTCGATGTTGGAGCGGGTGGTGGTCTGGTCCTGCAGCAGGCTCCACTTGGTCTCCAGCATTTTGTTCTGCTGCTCCAGGAAGCGGACCTGAAGAAAAGGAATATGTGCAACATTTAGGTCTGATTGTATTGGGAATGTTTGTTTTTTTTTCACTATGGAACATTAGAAATACAGTTAGACTAATGATTTTATTTCTTCTGGAAAGCTAGAATGACAAAACAAAAAAAACAACACATGGATGATAAGATTTTCTCCTGAGGTGTGCATGCTTGGTCTGAAGTACGACAGATGTTTGCCATCTTCATTTTGCTTTCCTTAGTGGAACGGGCCACACCTGAGTGTGACTTTCCCACATGAAAAGCATTTGTATACAAAATATGGCCAGTTTCTGTGTTCACATCCCCCTCTACGGAGGGATATTCTCGCTTCTCTGCAGAACTCTGAAAACTGTATTCTGAGTAAAAAACTGTCATGACGCTGAAAAAGCTTGCTCTTCTCTGAGGTATTTCTGACATTTGTGACTGATGCCCAACGAGAGTTCGTTTGTGTGCGAGCATTTGTGTGCACATGCTGACAACACCAGTGGAGGTGCCACACCTCATCTTCGCCCCTCCCCTGGACACTTGAGGCTCCATCGCCTCGAGGATGCATACTTTCATACTTTCACTGAGGGAACATGCCCGCGTAAAACCTCACAGATCAATGAAACCTGCCTGAAGGTTAAACCTGCCAAACTGATTGAGTGCTCGCCCTGTGATAAAGTACTATTTCTTTAAAAGCTAAAATATTCAACATACATCTAATCTATATTGTCCATGTATATTTTATAACTTAAAACAATGCATTTATATTCAGTCTTCGCTTAAGAGCATAATGTATAGTATTTAAGTGAGAGGCTGCCAGTCGATGCTGCCATGGTAACCAGTGATAACCCGATCCCCTCTTGCTCTCATGCTGAAAGCCACCAGTCACTGGATATGATCGGTTTAGGGTTTCCTGCACAGAAACAGCTGGCTACATGCCAGACGTGGTCAAATGAAGTAAAGGAAGAAGCGATCAGCATAGATGGCTCTGTGAGATGATCTTCCTTCACTCTTCTTGAAGTTACTAGAATTTACTCCAACTAGTAATGCTGAGCTTCCTTACAAATTGAGCTTACAAATTTGCAGAGTTATATTGAACTGTTGGACCATTAGTGTTGAAGTTTGGATCAGTTGCTCTGTGATATTTAACGAACTCTGATGGCCTTTTACAGAGAGTTGAATTAATTCATGCCAATTTGACATGATGCATTTAAAACAAGACAGTTTTCCTTTGTTTAAATTGATTATTGGCGCCAGCAGAAGAGGTAGCACACTCACCTTGTCAATGAAGCTGGCGAAGCGGTTGTTGAGGGTTTTGATCTGCTCTTTCTCCTGGGTGCGAACTGTCTGGATGTTGGGGTCGATCTCAAGGTTCAGAGGGGCCAGAAGGCTCTGGTTGACTTGGACATTTGTGATTGGAGCAATCGGCATACCCCCTGCACCACCTCCGAAACCAGCTCCACCGAAGCCGCCACCGAAGCCTGCACTACCGCCGAAACCGCCGGCACCACCGAAACCGCCGGCACCACCGAAACCGCCAGCACCACCGAAACCACCGCCACTACCGAAGCCTCCACCATAAGCAGAGCCAGCACTGAAGCCACCACCGCCCATGCTTGACCTCAGCATGGCACCGCCGGCTGCGCTGGATGTGGACATGGCATAGGATGGCCTGATGGTGACAGCGGATCGTGAGGAAAATCCTCCTCCGCCTCCAGATACACGGCTCCCACCGCTGAAACCGCCGCCACTTCCATAGCTGGTCCTGACAGTTTTCATGCTGACGGTTCTGGTCGACATGGCTAGTTCTTCTTCTAGGGAGGGATTTGCAGAGAAAAGGGGGAGCAGAGGCAGAGAGAGGAGCACACTAAGAGGAGAGTCAAGTCCCTCTAAGTGCCTTATCCCTGTCCGTGGTGGACTTTTATCTGTCTCCAACCGCGGAGGAGGTCCCAGCAGGCTCACCCTCCTCCTTTTCTCCTCCAATTACTTGGATCCTGGAGGGTGCACTGGTAGGCAGGTAGTTTGGCTCGGAGCAACACAGCCTGTCAGACAGGTAACAGTGCCGCCCCTGTAAAGTAATCCAGGCTCGACACACCCAGATGCTCGCAGAGGTATGGCATCAGCGCCGAGGGCAAAAGGGGAGGAAAGACACTCTGTCAGAGGCCTTTTTACTTGATTAGCTATAGGGGCTTTCTAAAAGGTGGAGGGTGGGGCAGGGAGTATACTCACCAAGTCTCCATTTACAGCATTTTCTCCTCTTGCACAAGTTTACAATGTTAACCTAAGTTTGACATTTAAAGCAGATCCCGACCTTGCATACATACAGATGCATTTCTGCACGCAGACCTGACTTATTAGGATTTATGTAATTCTACTATTTTTCTTTACTTCACAGTCCCCTGGAGTTTGTGTGATTGCATAGTCTTGAAGATTAAATCTTGGAGAGACGAATAAAAACCTTCAATAACTCAAGGAAAAAGAGTGCACATAAAATGTCACAAAGCTGGGCTTAAAGACATCTGTCAGTCAGATAAAGCAACCCCTTCCCTCATCTGTGAGGGTTGAATGATGAGCCCACAGGTGTTCAGCCTCTCAGGCTTAGATAACATCAGGTCCAGAAGTATTCAAACATGACCAGTTTCTGTGCTTTTATGCGCCACCACCATTGAAGTTTAGAGCTTAAATTGAAGAGGTTTCATAAAAATGTTGCATTTACTATTCAGGAATTCCAGACATTTCAAACAAAGCATCTCCATCTGCAGGAGCTCAAAAGTATTTGGACAAAGTGACCTATGTGGGTGAAAATCCTTTACATTAAATGTCTGCCTGAAGTCTGAAGTCCACGAACATCACAAAAATCCTCCCTGGAGGTGCTTTTGAAGAATATTTCATTTATTTGTTTTAAACATCATTCTCCATCTGCTCTATAAAGCTCCATTAGTTTTTGATTCATCCCATATCAGCAGTGACATCATCAAGTGAGGCTGTTCCTCTGGCAGCCAAACATGCTCACACCATAACACTACCTCCACCGTGTTTGACACATGATGTGGTCTTCAGTGGATCATTGGCTGTTTCTTTCCTTCCTCAGACTTTTATATTCTCATGATTCTGAGTATGTCTTGGTTTGATCTGTCTAAAGAAACTGACTCCAGAACATAGGAAGCCTTTTTTTTTCAGATGTTTTCTGATCACGTTTAATCTGTATTTCATGTTCTTGAATGTTACCGTTTTGGAAACTAACTCTAGGCAACGCTAAGGCAACGCTTGCTTCTAGATTTCAGTATTGATCTGTGTATCTTCTTCAGGGTACTCGTCACTTTTCTTCATGTAATGAAGGGGTTTTTCTTCATGAAACAAAGGATTCAGGAATCATCCATGTAAGCAGACATCTATAGTCTTTGAGACTTTGTAGTGTTGTTGAGCTCAACAGTGCGTTCTGTTGGCCTAAGGTTTCTGCTATTTGACTAGACATCTCCTTAGACTTCATAGTGATAGCTCCAGCCAAACATCCGCCAGATGCCTAAATGAAGTAGGTGAAAAGTCTGGAGTTGATAGCTATCAACTCCAGACTTTTCACCTACTTCATTTAACTTGAAGTAAGGTGGAAAATTCACCACACCTGGCTATTTTGCCTCTTTTCAGACAATTGTCCAAACACTTTTGATCCTCTGACAATGGATCAACTTTGCTTAAAATGACTATAAATGGTGAGTCTTTTTTTTTTTTCATGAAGCCTCTTAAAGCTGTAAGTCTTCAGTTTACTTCACATCTGGATTGTTTCATTTTTAATCCGCTGTGGTGGTGCAGAAAGGCAATATCATGATCTGACTAAGTAGGAAGACATTAAATCATCTGTGAGTTTATAAGCAGGTGAGGTGAATCTGAATCCGCTAGTGGACTTATGCTAACTTTGAGTGAGTGACCTGAAAGAGAGACAAATAAACTTTGTTCAAGAGAAATATTTGGGGAGTTGACTTTGTTGATTTAACACTAGAAGCAACAGATTAGTAGCATGAAGAGAGGACTTGACAAGGAGAAACTGGTTTTGCAGGAGATTCCCTGAAGGTAATTTAAGTTCTTACCAGCTGCATGTAATTACAAGAACAGCACAACTATGATCACTTTATTAAGTTTGAAGTAAAAGCCACAAAAATGGTCAGAAAATGAATTTTAAGGATAGTTAGGTAAAGGAAACAAAGAAATGTCAAAATTAGAGGTTTTAATCTACCAACTTAACGTGTATGTGTTCAGGCCTGCAGCTTGCTCAAGGGCACCGAACATACCATCTCCACCACCCTTACAGCTCGCTGTCTTGGTTCATTACAATTAATGTTGGTGCTTGGGAAAAGACTTAGTTGCCCATTTTCTGTTGCACTGGTTTAAATATTCCTACTTTAAAAAAATAAA
>JAOWBL010069306.1:0-14971 GCA_028564865.1 Zenarchopterus dispar
CGGGGTCTCCCTTAGAGATAGGGTGAGAAGCTCGGTCATCCGGGAGGGGCTCAGAGTAGAGCCGCTGTTCCTCCGCATTGAGAGGAGCCAGATGAGGTGGTTCGGGCATCTGGTGAGGATGCCTCCTGGACGCCTCCCTGGTGGCCCTAGGTGATCCCTAGATGACTGGTTTGTTTGATTTACTCTGTAGTATTGTGAAAAAGGGACAGTGAACATTTATCCATCCATCCATCCATCCATCCATCCATACATCCATCTTCTTCCGCTTATCTGTGGTTGGGTCATGTGGGCAGTAGCCTAAGCAGGGAGGCCCAGACTTCCCTCTCCCCAGCTACTTCATCCAGCTCATCTGGGGGGATCCCAAGGTGTTCCCAGGTCAGCCGAAAGACATAGTCCCTCCAACGTGTCCTGGGTCTTCCTCGGGGTCTCCTCTCAGTGGGACATGCCTGGAAAACCTAATTTGTGAACATATATAGTGAAAATTTAAGGATGGGGGAATCACACTCCTCAGCCTCCCTTGTGAGGTCAGTGCTGGAGATGAGAGTCTGGTTGATTCATGAATCTCAGACTAAGGAGGATCAATGTGGGTTCTAATCTGGTCGTGGAGCACAGAACCAGCTCTATACCCCCAGTAGGGTTCTGGAGGGGGCGTGGGAGTTTGCCCAACCAGTTCACATATGTTTTGTGAACTCAGAGATGGCATTTGACCATGGTCTCAGCGTACTTTATGGGGAGTACTCTGAGGTCTTGGTGACCCAGTCCCTGTGGTAGAGGGCAGCAAAAGCACAGCAGCAGCTCCTACACTAATTAAGTGGGAGTGTATGAGAATGTTGCTGTAACATTTGAAGTGTGATTGATGGGGACATGACCTTACTGTGTTCCAGTTTCTGTGATATTCCAGCTGATCAAACTAATAAGCTGCATGTAACTAACATTTTTTCCACATGAGCAGTGTTTTAATTATACTTTGTGTAGCTGAAAACATTTGCAAACAGATTACAAACTAATGAACATGTTAAAACAATCTTTACTGGTAATTCTGTTGATTCAGACAGTAGTACAGTAAAGTAATTGTTGGAATTCTTAATGTACCATTGGACATCTGGCCAAATCAACAGGAACAACCCCAAGCGCTTCAAAATTTTATTTGTTTCTCTTTTTTTTCTTATGCCTCACCATAAAGATCTGAACAACTGTGCTAGAACCTGGTTTTGTTGTTGTAGCCTTTCTCTTTGTACATATTGTGTATGTACACTATTTGTTTTAGTTTGTTTGTTTTATTATTTACAATAAAAATCCATAGACTTACCCTAGGTCAAACACATATTAATGTAACTCCAAATACTTTATAATTTAAAAAAGACCTATCTATCTAGCTAGCTAGTTAGCTATCTATCTATCGATCTATGACGTCACAAGATAGCGCCGAGTATGGTCCCTACGGTGTTCCGGTGCGCTGTTTTGTTTGTTTGCTTGTTTGTTTGTTTTTATGCCAATACTGTCAGCACGCTCTTACACTCATGAAGAGCACCTAAGCATTAGATCAGTTACTTCCACAAACTTATCGCCGTTTTTATTAGCACGGACAGCAGATTTAATGGGGTTTTTTGGCCAAAAGAGTGAGACGCCGCAGACGAGGGAAGCGAGGCGGGGCCCTCGTGCGACTGCGCAGGCATGGATGATGTACACCTTTACCTGGGGTTTTCCTCGCTAACGTTCGCTCACTCTGCAACAAATTGGACGAGCTGGCACTGCTGATGAGAAGAAAGAGGGTATTTTCCTGCTCGTCTGCTCTGTGCTTCACGGAGACGTGGCTTTGTGATAGGATCCCAGATCGCGCGCCACACCTGCTGGGGTTCCCGCTCCTCCTTGTGGACCGTGACTCAGAGCTCTCCTGCAAATCCAAGGGTGGAGGCGTTTGTTTTTACATCAACATCGGCTGGTGCAACGATGTGACTGTGATCTCCCAACACTGCTCTGGAACATCTATTCATGAACTGTCGGCCATTTTACTCCTCACGTGACTTCGCTTCATTCATTCTGGCCGCTGTTTATATCCCTCCAGATGCAGAAGTGCAGGAAGCTCAGTGCCCACTCCGGGCCAGATTCTGCATGTGGAGCAGACTCTTCCGGACTCCTTAGTTATAGTCCTCGGTGACTTTAGTAAGGGGAATCTGAGAAAGGAACTACCAAAATAGACAGTTTATTAAATGCCCAACTAGAGAGACTACCAGGAAGCAAAATACGGGCTTAGCAGGGAGGTGAGGAACGCTAAATTATTGTATTCTGAACGTCTCCAGCAGCAGTTTTCTAGCAACAACTCTGCCTCTGTGTGGAGGGCGCTCATGTATATCTCACCAACTACAAGCCAACAGCCCCCCACGCCGCCAACAACCTGCAACTGGCCAACTGCCTTAACAACTTCCGTTGTCGGTTTGATGGACCATCTGCCAGCCCTGAGACCTCTCCAGACACCACCACTCACTCCACTCCATCAAAGCCTATTGTGGACTCTCACTCCCCCTCCTCATCCTCCTTTTCCCTCACTCCCCTCATGGTGTTGGATGGTGTCTCCCCATCCACCCTGAGACACTGCGCAGATGAGCTAACTCCTGTCTTCACAGACATCTTTAACACCTCCCTGAAGTCGGGTCATGTGCCAGCCTGCTTCAAATCCTCCATCATCATCCCCATCCCCAAGAAGCCACGGATCACAGGACTTAATGACTATAGGCCTGTGGCACTGGCGTCTGTAGTCATGAAGTCATTTGAGTGCCTGGTCCTCCCCCACCTTAAGACCATCATCCCCCCTCCTGGACCCACTGCAGTTTGTCTACAGAGCCAACAGGTCTGCAGATGATCCTGTCAGCCTAGCCCTTCCCTTCATTCTACACCATCTGGACTCCTCGGGAACCTACGCCAGGATCCTGTTTGTGGACTTCAGTTCTGCGTGCAACACCATCTGGCCAGTTCTGGTCCAAGACAAGCTCTCTCAGCTCAACATGCCTGACTCCATCTGCAGGTGGATCACCGACCTCCTGAAGGATCGGAGGCAGTACATGCAGCTGCCTAAAGGAGGGAGGTAGATCAACTCCCTCCTGTGCACCTGCAACAACCTGCAACTCAACACCCAGGAGACAGTGGAGATGATTGTGGACTTGAGGAAAGTCTCAGCCCCACCGTCCCCCCTTGCCCTCATCTCCATTGTGGACTCCTTCCGCTTCCTGGGTACCACCATCACCCAGGACCTCAAGTGGGAGCAGACCATCAGCTCCCTCATGAGGAAGGCCCAGCAGAGGATGTTCTTCCTGTGGCAGCTGAGAAAACTCAGACTGCTGACGGAGATGATGATGCAGTTCTACACAGCCATCATCAAGTCTGTCCTCACCTCCTCCATCACTGTATGGTACACTGGTGCCACCACCAGGGACAGACACAGACTACAGTCCATTGTGCGCTCTGCTGAGAAGATGATTGGATGCAACCACCGAATTTTACAGTACCTGTAGACCTCCAGGATCTTCAGCCGTGCAGATCGGATTGCCACTGACCCTTCTCAGCCTGGACATGACCTGTTCAACACCCTCCCCTCAGGCAGGAGACTACGGTCCATCCGGACCAGAACTTCCCGCCACAAGAACAGCTTATTTTCCTCAGCCATCAGACTCATGAACAATAGTTAAATGACTCATAAAACAGCTACACTGTTCTCCTGCTATTGTTTACACATGTATATATTGTAGATTTTTTTCTCCTAAACCTATTCTTAGTATTTCATGTTTTACATTATTACATGTTTTTATCTGGGGCAGCATGGTGGCATAGTGGTTAGCACTGTTGCCTCACCACAAGAAGGCTCCTGGTTCAACTCCTGACAAGAGTCTTTTTGTGTGAAGTTTGCATGTTCTTCCCATGTTTGCGTGGGTTTCCTCCCACAGTCTAAAAACATGTATATAAGGTTGATTGACAACTCTAAATTGCCTGTAGGTATGAGTGTGCATGTGAATGGTTGTTCCTAGTATATGTGACCCTGCGATGGACTGGCGACCTGTCCAGGGTGTACCCCTGCCTATGGGCTGGGATTGGCTCCAGCGGACCCCCGTGACCCAGAAATGGATTCAGGGGGTACAGAAAAGGGATGGATGGATCGATGTTTTTATCAAGTCTGTAAACCTGTTTATTGGCAATGGCAAAAAAGTGATTCTGATATCTATCTATCTATCTATCTATCTATCTATCTATCTATCTATCTATATCTATCTATCTATTCAATAAAAATAAATTCAGTAACCACACCAAGTCATTACCTTTGTCCAGATATTTTCACAAACAATATGGCTTTAATTTTCATCCAGCGCATGGAGATCAACCCAGATCTTGTGTCAGCACACTGGGCTTCTTATAAAACATTTCTCGTCTATTTGACCTGGGTCCTGCCCCACAGTAACTCGGTGAACTTTAAACATCTTATATCCCTGCTTTCCCCCTCGGATCTCCTGAGCAGAGCCCGTTTGTGGATCCAGGCTCACCTCTGAGAGCACAGTGAAGCTCCACGGTTGTGTCCCGGGGCTGTGGGACGGTCTTTCCTCCATAATCGACTCAACAAACTTTTTAAAATCGCCGTTGAAGATCTATATCCTTTCAAAATGTTTTTGTCCTATCAGGTAGAATATTATGGTTCTTAATGTCGTGAAATTGATTTTTCTCCCCTGCCCATTGCGTTATTTTGTTTAAACTTTCTAATTAATCCTTGTTGTGAAAAGCATTTTCTAACCCATGTTTTGAAATGACTGAAAATAAAGATGAACTTCTTGCCCACTTACTACATCTATCTTTGTTTTATTGACCTGGGATGTGCTTTTGCATGAATTTGTGATTGCAATAACAAACACATTAGTACATGAGAGGAAAGTGAAATTTCTGTTGTTTTTCATTTTTTGATCTAAAGTTTAGTATTACTGCCTGATACATTAAGAAGAATGGATTTATCACAGACTCTCTTGGGGACAAAACAAAACAAAAAATAAAACACCTCGTAGTTCAAGATAAAATGATGAGTTCATGCCTCCGATGACTTCACTTGTGGCTGTTACTTTTGCCCTAAAGCAGATGATCTTCAGATTTACACTGTTATCCATAAAGCTGCAATACATTTTTTCTTTACCTCTTCTCATGAAATCATTGTAAACAAAAAGAAGGATAAAACAGGAAGGAATATTTCTGCTAACAAAATCATCTGACTTTGCTGCAAATGCTAAACAGAAGAGTGTTAAACTCTAATGATCCATCAGCATGAACGAATATCAAATGAACGTGTACGACCACGCCGGCGGACTAGAAAGTGTACCGAAAGTCCGGGTGGCGCCAGGCTGGCACATCATAACGGTTTTGCACGTGGCTACAGATGCATTGCGGAGTTTCAGGAAAACATAGTGCTCTCTGTGCAACACACCTAAGAGGCTGTGACAAATGCATCATCAATGCATGTTTATAAGCATGCAGTAATTTGAGTAACGTTCCATGAATCCATTGACTTAAGATGATAAATGTGATATGATTAGATTTTTCATATAAGTTTCCTCAGGTCAAAAAAAAAAAAAAAAAATCAAGGAGCCAGGATTTACTTAAAGATCTTATGATTGTATTCTTTCTCTCAGAAAAAGTGAAAAAAGTATTGCTTTTCAAATATATTTGCTGTATATTGAGTTACTGTAAACTGCTGGATAGTAGAAGCTTCGGGGCCTCGGGGCATCTGTCTCCATGGTTACTCCAACAGGCGAGCTGAAAGGTATATTGTTCTTTCCTCACAGATGCTTATGTTTATGAAAAACATACTGTAGATTTGTGTGTATAATTTAAGACCGGGCACAGTTTTGCTCTTAGGTTATACAAAATCAGCTTTTTATTTATTGATTGATTTTTTTTTTTTTTGAAAGTGTATCATCAGCTTGCCCACGACTGAGGTGGTGTCTGTCACCCATGAAGTGAATGTGCAAATGTTCCGGTCCAGAGTTTTTAGTGGGAACCTGGTTTTTGAATATGAGCCGAAACAAGTTCTCATTTTATGTTCACGTGTTCCTAAAATTCACCTTGACCCGGGCCTTTGCATGTGCCACTGCTGCTTTAAAGGACCCTGGACCTTCTCCTGCTCTAAAAAACCCTCTCCTGCTTCATAAAGCGTGTCGAACAATGAGGCCTTTGTCTGTTTTCCAAGAAGATTCTGCCAAATACATCTTTTACAGAGGGAGGTTAGGTACACAAAATACTACGCACAATTTAGAATATATGTGGCGGTAAGGACCAATGCCTCGCGGCGAGGAGGTTCTCGGGTCTCGGGTTCTCAGCTGGGGCCTTTCTGTGAGGAGTTTCCAAGGTCTCTTTGTCAACTGATAGGGTTTATTTCTGGATACTTCCTCACACAGTTGGAAAGCATGGATGCTGAGCTCATGGGTGATTTTATCTTTGACTGCACGGGTGCTTGTTTTTCTCATGTGGCCCTTTAAAGGACTGGTATCCTGTTCAGAAAAGAGAAAGAACCTAGAAATTGATTTAAAAAAAAAAAATCTGTGAACTTTAGAGTGTAATCTATCTTGTAACCAGAATTCATTGATCTTTTTAGGGTGTGTGTGTTTTAATTAAATATGTGTATATTCACTATAAACAGATGTAAAGAACAATGGAAGATAATCAGATCTCTGTTTCAGTCTTGTAGATGCAGCGTCAGAGTTGAGGAGAATAGCATGCTTTTGCTGTTTACTCAGTCAGTAATATTGATTCAAGGCATATCTAAAGTAACATGAGCTTTGACGTCTTTCAGCTGTCAGAGCCTGTTGCTTTTCCAGATGTCAGTTTATTATTACACTAAAACAGACATGTCTCACAGATTGGGCTGTCTTTGCAATCTCAAGAATGCTGTTGCTAGGAAACATTTGCGAAATCTCCTAAATATGATTTCAGAGTCCAGTTGTAGTACAGCAAATTTCTGGGAAGTTGCTACCAAACATATCTGTCTGGGGTTGTTCTTCATCACGACTACAACGATGGTTTATCTCACGAGAAACTTGGACAAGATGCTGCTCACTGACTTGTGGCAGAAGTGAATCTCGGAGGAGCTCTGAAGTACACAGAGGTGATATGGTTAGTGGATTCTGTTGGTTTTTTGGGGGGGGATTTTCTGGCTTTTTTCAAATTTAGTCTCTTACTTTTATAAAGATCTGGTTCAGTTTTAGTTAGTACTTGACTTATTTAACGTGTTTTATACACAAGGCAGCTTTTTTTTTTTTTTTTTTTGCTCCCCATCTTAGTTGGTGTTAAAGGTTTTTTTTTGTTTTGTTTTTTTGTAGAAACTGCATCCCCTTTTTCACTCCAGTTGCTTTTGGTTCCTGCCCCCAGATCTCATTTGATAAATGCTTCTCAGCTGTTTTGTGTTAGACATGACCTCCCTTTGTGTACCTCTTGGTTTTCTTGCTGCTTTGCCAGATCGCTGTCTTGCTACCTGTTAAGTTCATGTTCTGTTCTGTTCCCTTTTTATTTGTCACTTTTGGATCTTTGTAATTCCCATTCTGAGTGTTTTTCATTAGTTCATTATTATCTTTTTACTGAGGCATCAAAGAGACCAGGAAAGAATGAGGATGAGGAGAAATGACATCCATCAAAGTAAATATTCGGTGGTCCTACGAGAACCAGTGGATAACTGATTAAATGTGAATTGACTTTAATGTGTTGATGCTGGGTTATAGTTCTGTTAAGTTTATCATCATATAACAAAAAAAAGTTGCTTGTTTTACACACCTTAAAGCAAGTTGATGGTTCCTTGTGGGATGTTGGAGCAAAAAGGGGAAATCAAGAGCGACAGGAACAATTAACTGTCACTTTAGAAAAGAAGCAGATTTAACATCATTGATCCTGAACTCTCCAACTAATCAGAAATGCCCAGAGCTGCAAACCCCGCCTCAAAGTCTCCAGACCATCTCAAAAGTAAATCCTGACTTTGGCCAAGGAGTGAGAATTCATCCCTTGATGCTCTGATTAGCCTCTGGTTCCCGCTGTGAAAATTGAAGGGGTTGAGGAAAGGATGCCACAAAAGACGTGTCTTCCTGGAAAAAGATTACTGCGGTCTAAATGCAGCTTTCGACGTTCCAGGAAGACTGTCCTCTATGTCCTCGGAGGCTGGAGCTTGGACAGTCAGGTTGGTCATGTTTTGAAGTAAATATTTCCAAATATTTCATGTACATGAATGATAAAATTATTAATTAATTATCAATACAGACTATTGGCTGGTGGCATATCCTCCTGAGACCCAGCCTGTACATTCATGTCCTCTGGAGTGGAGGTTTGTTTTTGGTTTATATATTTTGACTCATCTGAGCTACCGTACTAAGCCCTGATGTCCCTGCAGAGGACATCCTGGCCTTTCAAATGATATCTCATGTGTTTGGGTGGGAAGAGAGGAACTTTGTTTTCATCATGAGACAAAAATGGAGACTGCAGCAAAACACATATACCAGAAAAAGAATAAAGGTAAGTCAAGTACTGTTGTGATATTGTTTGTTTACCTGTGGTAATCATATATTTTCTTGTTTAGGGACATGTCAGGAATTATAATTTGGTGTCCATCTATTTTGATTTCGAAGTCTCACCGTTTATTACAGAGGAATTGTTCTGTTGTCAACTACTGTAAAGTCTAAAATAAAAGGATTTTTGATAAAATTCTAAATTGTGAGTTGTTGTTTTAGCTCCAAACAGCCAGGAAATCACAAAAAAGTGATACTGAATGACACATTTTCCCCCCCTTGGTTCTCAGGAGGATATGCTAGAATAAACTAAACTAGGACACAATTTGACTAAACAATTTAATCACAAAATGCGTATTTTATGACTGTAAACATATCTATCAGTGCTGATCAAAGGTGGATCATGTAAACAGGTAACTGGAGGACTCAAAGGAAAGAGTAAGTCTTTGATGCTTCCTCCTGATGAGAGGATGAGAGGAGGGATGCGACTAAGGATGGAGGGTGGGTGTAGGCGCCTCCAGGCCTCCAGCAGCCGTCCTTGTCTCCGGCTCGCTCCTTCAGGCATCATCTCCTGTTGTGTCTCGGGCCCGTCACGTGGGGGCGGCGCGTTTCTCCTTTTGTCTCCATCAGACACTCCGCGTCACTTTCAAGCAGAGGCTCCAGCAGCTTCCACGCACCAAGCCGACGCGCTCAAAGTGCAGCTTCGCAAGTACGTGACTCGAGGATTTTCGCTCCCGCGGCGCCAGACCTGTGTTTATGTGTTTATCGTCCCTATTTTGTTTTTTTTTTTAACCGAGTGCGGCGCGGATGGTTTCCCTGTTATCAACAGGTTGGAGGATATCCTGATCATGGAGAGGCTCTCCGGCAGACACTTGTTGTGCTTCCTCCTGCTCTCCTTTCCACTCTCGTGGGCAGAGGACACGAAGACGAACGTGGAGGAGACCGAGAACCTCACGCGTAAGGATGAGACCATTAAGAGCACGTTTAAAACGCTTTTTTAGTCAACATATTTAGACAAAGATAAAGGATGCAGCACCACCGAACAAATCCAACACAAAGGCCTACTAGATCTAATTTATTTATTTATTTGTGCACCTTTAAAGCTGTCGTAATACCCCAGATTCAAAACAACATAAAAAGGTTGATTAATTCTTTTTTATTTACTTTAAAAACCTAGTCAGAGGGAAAATATCTACTAAACTTATTTTACAAAAACTATTAAGCATGCATCATATAAATAGGTTATTATAAGGCGATTTTTTAAAATGCCATATGATGGATACAAATAAAAAGTAAAACCAAAATGTTTTAATTACTATTAATATTTTACAAGTAAAAAGCATTGATCGGACAATATGCCAGCTGAAAGCTCTGATTCTGGTTTTAACTGGTTATCACCTTACAAGGCCACAGACACACCTTTCCAGGATACATGAAAGTGTCATTTTTTTAACCTTTTATTGCCTTACATATGAAAAGATATGCAGAAAATCCTATTTTTTATTTTAAGTGTTTATTATATATTGAGAATATTTTTGGAATTTCTTTGAACAGACTGGGTAATTTTATTTATGTTATGCATTTCTTTCAAACTATTTATTTTTGTATGCATAAAAAAATGATGCATCAAAGGAGTTCAAATATACTAATAATCAGGAACTCAACAATAGATTAAAAAGTTCTAACTTCTTGGATGGTTTTCTAACATGTTTCCAGTTTCTTTAGAGTCTGAGAAATAAAGATTTTAGTGGATGTAGTTTTGTAGTTTTCCAGAAAGCCGTCAGGTCTAGGAAGTCTTTTTGAGTAAAGCCTGAGATCTAAACGGGTTAAAGGATTCACCCCCGTGGTTTGTTTAACTCAGACGGCTTAAGCGTCTGAATATCTTCAGATAAACAAAGGAATAAACGGTGGAATGTAGTTTTGTACACAAAATGTTGACTCGACGGTGATACAGACCCAGGACTTCGGAAATTTAAGTTCAATATTTCTGATAGATTTGCTGCAGACCGCAGCTGGACATGTCCAAAATATCAGACTTTAGTGTTGATTAAACCTTCGAAACCGTGGAAATACACTCTAAATCCACTTGAGGGCTTTGAGTTATGAAAGAAAAGCAAACATATGTTGGTAATTTCATGTTAAGGCAACCTTAAGTTCCCATGGCAGTTATTTTCTTTCTTTTTTCTTTTTCTACTTGGCAGATGTTCGCATATAACGGAAAACTGCCAGATATTAGACACATGGGGGATTATACATCAGACTACATCACTTTTACAGAAAGGTTGTTGAGATTTACAGTTTTTACCTAAATTATTGAGTAATTTTAGGGGTTCAAGAGTCATTTAGGCATATTTCATAGGGATTTTTATTGGATGCAGGCTCCAAAATGAGGCACAACACACCATAAAATGTCACAATAGTTTAAAGAGGCTTGATTCATTTATTTCATCTGACATACATGTAAAACCTTGTTACAACATTTAGACAACTGACACCGAAATTTCTTACAATTTCCTTCTAAATGACATTTAATTTCACACTGTTACAGATTTTAAAGGCCAGTTTCTTCAAGGTATTCTTGAAATATTAGTTGAATGTTTGTTTTTTTTTTTTTTCAGATTTTCGTGGGGGTTTTTGGTTCCCTCATCCAATAAAATGACTTAGTGTAGAATGATTATCCTACCTTTGTCTTGCTCAGTAATTTTGATTAATAATGTTAGCTCTGACCTAAAGTTTGTGAAATCAACCTGATTATCATTTGGCTCTAATGTTTCCTCTAGAGATTTTAGAGAGGAAGAGCTTCAGTCGAGTGTTTCTGACTGGAGATAACAATTGGTAATCCAATTTTTTTTTTTTTTTTTTTTAAAAAGGAGTATGACCATATAAGTACTTTAACCTTTTCTTTTATATGTCTTAAAAATGATGGACCTATAAATGTGGATTTATGTGCAGCTCAAAGGCTCCCGCTGTTGCCCCACCGCAGGGAGGTTTCTGGTTCAAACCCCAGCAGGAGTCTGTCCGTTTGCCTGCTGCGTGAAGACTAAATCAACATGGAGCATCAATGTTCCTGTTCATCAGATGTTTGGAAAAACAGCAACTAATGAGAAAGTAATAAAATTCATAGCGCTCAGTGATAACTCTGTAGAGATTTTTTTTTTTTTTTTATGAGGATGTGTTTATATTTTTGGTTGACACATGTCACCGCATTTATTGTGCGTCTAAAAAAAAAGAAAACTTGTGTTAAACTACACAAAGACCCATCTCATCCTCATGCACCAAAGGCCAAACTGTTTTTTGCAGATAAACTAGTCATAGTTCTGTTTTTAAAAATGGTGTAATCTGACATATCAATGCATTTGATTTTCCAAATTCATACCAAAAAAAATGTTGGTATTGATTATCAGTGGGGTTTTTTCTATTTATCTATCCATCCATATCCTGTTATTCCTATTCAGGGTCATGTGGATCTGCTGGAGCCTATCACAGCTCTCTTTGGGAAAAAGCCCATGACAGATGACCAGTCCATCACTGGTGCATATAGACAAACAACCACATGCATTCCTACGGGTAAATAGAGAATAATCAGTTAACCTGACACATGCTTTTGGACTGTGGGAGGAAGTTGGAGCATGTGGAGAAAACTCTCACAAACGCAGGGAGAGCATACAACCTGCACACAGAAAGACTCGTGCTGGGAGTTAAACCAACGACCTTCCTGCTGTGAGGCGGCTGTACCAACCAGGCTGCCCGTTTAAATTATTTAGTTAAATATATACCGACTGACCAAAAAGCTATTAAGTGTTATAAACTATGACATAATAGGTGTGTGCAAATTTAAATTCATGCATGTATCCACGAGTTGTTTGTTGTTTATGAAGTCTTTTGGTGCCTTGCACCAAAAAAATAAAAGTTCTGAAGTTTGCTGTTAGAGTTTGGCCAGGGGAAGCAAAAACTAATATTAAAATATTAGTTTTTCATCACTGCATCTTAGGTTTTGTTGTTTCTCCTGCATTCACAAGCTGCAGATTACATGAAGATTATATTAAATATAGAAACGTGAACTTATCGGTTATTGATAGCTGTATCAGTTGATTATTGGTTATCTGTTTTGGGTTAAATGTTCAGTATCGTGCATCCCCAGCTCATAGGAGTGAGTGTGAATGTGTATATATGTGGACCGGTGATGAACTGATGAGCTGTCCAGGATGTACTCCTGCCTGCCGCCTGAAGAGACCTGGATAGGCTCCAGCAGATCCATGTGACCCTAAAATAAGAATGGAAATGAGAATTTTCTGAGAAAAAAAAGTCCAGCAGTTAAATCTTTGGAGCAGCACTTCAAAGATGATGCTCATCTCATCTTGATTTTCCAGTTGAAATGGCTCAAATCAAATAAAAGCACCTTCAGGAGTTACCAGCATCCCCCTGCAGATCGAAGCACAACTATAAAGAGGTGAAAGTCTCTTTGAAGCTCTGAATGTGTTTTTCAAATCATGCAGACTGTAGCCAACATCAGTCAGATGCGCAGGAGCAGATAATAAGATCACATTCAAGAAAAAAAAAAGAAAAAAAAAAGTGGGACAGCGTTTTGTGCTGGTTGGAGTGGGTGGAGAGGGGAGGGTGTCAGCCAACAGTGCAGCCTCCTTTACTTCTGCTTGGGGGTGAAACCAAACGCACCGTTCACAGCCGGATCAGTTCTAAAACCCGTCTGTCACTATATCCTGCATCTAAAAGCTTAATTTTAATTCGTTTTTTTAAAAGAAACATCTAACTGGCATCCAGCCAACAGAAAGAAGCATTTAAATACCTAAAACAAATGAGCGGATATAAATGTCCCATTAACGCTCCACCAGTCACAATGTATAAAACGTGACTCATTAAAAAGACTCTGGCAGCTGCTAACGCTGATGTGAAAGGTGCAGTAACTGTTGAAGTAGAAATGGTCATAATCAAAAATAATGTGCAGGGTTTTATTTTGATTTCTGATTCAATAACAATCAGTCTTGGCTGCTATGTCTCAGCTGAGAAAATAAAATAAAACACATTAAACTATCAGGTCTTGGCTGCTGGTCCAAAACCATGTTCTGCTCCTTGAATGAGTGTTTCCATAATAAAATTTGATAAAGTGTTAAAAAGCTCGGTCTTGTAGTTACATAAGGATCAAGAAAAGCAAAACCTCTACAAACAAGGTTTTTTTTAAAAATTGTTCTTAGGTAGAAAAGGCCTCGTAAAGATTTGCGTGCCTGCTGACAGAATAATTGTTGTTCCTGAAGGAACCTTGGAAAGATGCCCAAATGTTGGAGTCGGTGAAACTGCCGTTTCTCGTCTCGTCCAGAGGAAAAATGAGGGGCTCCGCTTCTGCAAGTCTCGTGAGGTTGATCTTTTTATTTGCGGGCTGGTTCAGATAGACAATTGGGGTCGCTGTTGTCCCAATGAGATGATGTTTAGATGATGATTTGGTGATAACTGGCGTGTCACACATGCAAAAGAAGCTAGAAGCAGAACTGCAATGTTCTTCACAATGAAAGCAGTAACTCGGATATCTGATCGCGGGGCCTCCTGGCCTCCCACCTGAGGAGGTATCTCAGGCACATCCGAGTGGAAGAGAACCTGTAGAGCAGATCCACAAGAGCTGCCTTCTTTTGTCAACATCTTTGTAATAAAGTGTTCGCTGCACAGAACAGGAGAAGAAAACTGACAAGGAGATGCTTTGTTGCTTCTAACTGATGGCGCTGAAGTTTTCATTTTCGTAGACCGGTGGCTCTGAAACGGTCTCTGCAGAATAAAAATTTAGATATGGTCAAAATGAAACAAAAAAAAAATCTATTTATTTTACTTTCATAAGCACAATCTCACAACAAATGTCATCTCAAAGCACCTCAAGAGGAGAAAATAAAGTGATATTTTGAGTTTTTCTAGATTATTCTTGATTTTTCTCACGATTCTACCATTATTAAGTGAAAGAGCCATTTATTAATAGCGGTTGTGTTTTATTGTTTGTTTTATTTTGAGGTACTTGAAGGATTTCCGTAATAGATCTTTTATTTTGAAATCGCACCGGAAGTTGATATGACAAAAAAAAAATTAGTGGCGTGCAACCATCTTACTTCTGGATTGAGTCTTACGTGGAAATATGATTCGTTGCAGTTCCTCGACTGACCTCTAGAGGCTGGCTCTAAAAGGTCAATCTCCACTGACTCCCGTGTTAAAATGTCCAACTTTAGAGCAGGAATAAACATATTTTCAGCTTGGTTCAAAATACCATTATGGTCTCAGTTGTTTCATTTCACACCCACGACAACTCTGAGGGAATTGTTTTTATTTTTTTGTGTACCATGCTAGCAGAATTTACATAAAGCATTAAATTTATTTCTAATATGATGATTGACAGTCGGCTCAGCCAATAGCGAACCGTTATCACTTCCTCGTCCATAATCGTCATGGTAACCAGCCGCTTGTAT
>JAOWBL010069307.1:0-20555 GCA_028564865.1 Zenarchopterus dispar
AATAATAATAATAATAATAATAATAATAATAATAATAATAATAATAATAATAATAATAATAATAATAATAATAACATAATTATGGACTGTACTTTGTCAATGCTTTTCTATTTTTACTTGATAAATAATGATTTAACGTGGAAAAGATCATTTTATTGCAATGTTTTATTATTACATTTCATTTCATAAGCAAATCCCATAAGCAAAAAAAAAAAAAAAAAAAAGCTGGAAGGCTTTTTTCAAGAAATGTTAAATACAGCTCTGTCTGCATAATCTTAACACTACATATCTTATAAAAAGAACTGGACAAATGCACTGTGACATCACCCACAACATTTCTTAAAAGAGGCTTTGAAAGCTCCAGCTCCTGATAAAAATGCTGGTTAAACCAGAGAGGAACAAAACAGATCTGACTGTTTTAACTTGGCCACTTGTTTTTTAAAATTAAAAAAATAACAACTTTAGTGACTTTAAAAATTGTTTGCGTGGCACCTGATTTTTGTTTTTTAATCCAAAACACATGTGAGGCACTTTGATGTCAAAAGTGCATATGACTTTGTTGTTTGCTAAATTTGTACATAATTTTTTTTAAATTTACAATTTATAGTTTCATTTTAAGCTATAAAAAATAGTTTGTTGAACATGTTTGTCAAGCTTTTCCTACACAGATTTTAAGTTTTTGTATGATTTTAGGTAATGCAGTTTGGCTAAAATTTAAAAAATAGCTGTAAATTCACACAGGTGAGGTTGTGATGAAAATAATGATACCAAACACTGCAAAATAAGCACTTTTTATGGTGAAATATAGAGCTAAAGTCAAAAGTTGTCAAAAATGTCCAATTATACCCAAGACTCCAGAGGGCTGACCTTATATTTCTTCTGATCAAATCTGTCCATACGTCCGCCTCTAGGAAATCGCTACTAAGACAACATCTGAAACAGGATACCTGATGAGGTTTGATACAAAACTTACTTTTGCAGGTAGCAGGGTCGTCTGACCCCTCCCACGTCCCATTGGCAAGGCAATGAAAAATCCGATGCCCAGCACCTAAATAGTACCCCACTGAGCATTCCAGCATCACCATAGACCCAAACTCTCCCTGTCTACCAGAGAGCGAGTGGTAAGTCATGTGGTCTGACATGAAGCCTTCGATGCTAGGGCAGTGGATAGCTGGAGACAATAACAAAGAAATTTGATGATGAAAAATACACCATTATAATTTGTGAAAAGCTTTAATCTTACAAAATACAGAATACTTTAAAAGAAATCTTCAAGATCATCAGTAACTGTTACACAGAACACATCCTTCCTGTTCACTTTAATCTAATACAAATAATAGCTAATTATACGTTTGAGTTTTCACTTAAAAAGTGATTACCCAGTTAATAATTTCCATGACAGATAAAACAGTTAAGGAAATAGATTGCTAGTCTTTTAGCTTTTTGATTCAGTTTTAATGTGTTCCAGCAAGGTTTTGAAATAAAATTCAAAGTAGTAGTGTGTGTTGTAGATCATGGTGATTTCCATAGGAATGAACTGGTTGAATTGCATTTTTTTTCCCACATAGCTTTTCTAGTTGACATTTGTACATGGGTATGGGTAAACTAAGCAGTGATTAAAGTAAAAACAAAAACTTACGCAAACATCTAGGAAGTGAGGCAGCGTTACTCCAGTTGCCATCCTCTAAACATACGGCTGTTGCTGATACACCAGGGTCAAGGTGGTAGCCTTCGTTACACTGGTAGGTGACCTGACTGCCAACAGTATACTGCTGAGCATGGAAACTGCCATTGCCCGGTGACAGAGGTATTCCACATGAGATAGCTGCAACATTGCAAACAAGCAAATGTTGTAAAAGACACCCTCTTAAACTGCAAGTGTGTTGAACTTTTTTAACTTATTTCTTCGCCACTAAGATTATGACACATGCTTAAAATTATTTACCTTGACAAAAAGGTGTTGGCATATCCCACTTATAAAGACTGTTGGCATCAAGTCTGCAGGTGGCATTGCTTGAGCCTATGAGGCGGTAACCGCGGTTACAGAAGAACTGAATTCTGCTGCCTGAATGGAATTTGGTTCGGTTGATCACACCTCCATTCAACGGTGGATCATTAATGCTACAGTAAGCAGCTGGAAGAGAGTGAAAAGAGAGACAGATGAGTAAAATTAAATAAAGGTATTTCAAATAAGTTCTCAGCACGTTCTACCATTTACCAATTTCTGAAAATAACAAGCAGGAGCAGCATTACTGTACATATAATCAGGAATTTTCAGTAGCATTAGCATTAGCATTCACAAACCTGCAAAGGAGTTCCAGACACAAACAGAACAATAATTGAATTATTCTGAAATTCTTTGAAGTATTGCAATGTTTTTGTTCTTTTAGTACAGAATAAATATGTGACTGTCGGAGCATAAAAGAAAACAATAAACTTGCCACAGAACTTAAAACTGCAGGCCCCTTGATTCTCCCTTTGTCGACTGTAACTCTGTGAGCTAGTTTTATTGTTGCTGATGTTTAGTGTGGTGCCGTAAAGCGATATGCACTTGTTGTAAGAGACAACTGGATGGGAATCCAGAGTAACTTTGGGTAATTTCCCAGATAACAGGGATGGAAGACAGGGAGAGCTAAGTGAAACGTTGTTCCAGTAATCAAATATTTCTTCAAATTAAATTGAAATTGATATTTTAATTTAAAACAAACATCCTTAGCAATTTCTTAACCAGTGGTGGTCCAAATTACAAAACTCTACAACACAAAAATTACCAAAATTGATAAAAAAAAAACTCAAATTATTTTTTTTTAAATGCAGAGGGCTTCATTGCTGGATTTATATGAGATATAGTTTTAAAAATTAAAAAAAAAAAAAAAAGAGAATTGCCAGATCATGAAGCCCAGGGTCTTTCTATCAGCTGTGTCAGTTCAATACATAAGGATGAACATCCAAGAGACTGTTGGTAACAACCTCCTTTTTAGACAAAAGCAGGTTATTACCAACAGTCTCTGGCTGAACTGCAGATGAGGGAAAATACTCAATAGTAAATTTGCCAATATTATCAGCTTGTTGTGTACTGGTGAGAACTCTGTATGCTCCCAAGTTCAAGGAAAGCAGTGTTTGATTGGAAATATGTACGTGCTTGTCAAAAGCTGCTTAAAAGAGCCTACAAGATTGTGAACTTTGTGGTGGAGTTTGACTTAGAAACAGTTTATCAATTAAAGATTTCTAGTGCTGGTCTTACAATTAAGGCTTGATTATGTATTTGAGTATTCAAGTAAAGCAAAAGATGACCCTCTCTCTAACACTAAAACTAGTGTTAGAGAGTGTTAGGACCAAAGTTTTAGTTATTGGTGCCAAGGCCAAGAGAGAGAAACATTTGTCAAAATTACATGCACTATCTTTAAAGACATGTAATCAAGTAAAGAACTTGGGCATCATTCTTGACTCTGAGCCTAGTTTTATTCCACATGTTAAGCATGTGGTGAACACAGGTTGTTACCGTCTGAAGAATATGGTCAGAGTCTGCTCATTTCTCTCTCGGGCCAACACGGAAATGCTGATGCATGCTTTTATCATAAGTTGCATTGATTACTGTAATGCCCTGCTTTCTGGTTTTCCCAACAAAACCATTTCACCTCTTCAGCTTCTTCAGAACTCAGCTGCCCGTGTGCTGACATGGATTAGGAAATGGGCTCACATTACCCCTGTTTTGAAATCACTGCATTAGCTCCCTGTGTCCTTCAGGATCAATTTTAAGATACTTCTTATGGTTTTTAAAAGCCTTAATGGTCTTGCGCCATCTTATCTTACTGATTTGCTTTCACCTTACGAACCTTCATGGACCCTCAGGTCCTCTGGCACCGGCCTTCTTAAAATTCTCATTGTTAATAACAGAACCCATGGTGAGGCTGCATTCCAATACTATGCTCCACGTTTATGGAACAGCCTGCTGGAGAACCTGAGAGCTGAATGGGTTAATGGGTGGGACTGGTTTTGCTTTTACTGTTAAAGCACTTTGTGATACATTTTATTGTACAAAAAGTGATGTATAAATAAATTTTGATTTGATTTGATACTATAAACATGCTTTCTATGATGCATTAGCTTCCAAGTCACCTAACTGGGCATCTGATAGTAGTGCAAGAAAAAACAAGCTAACTGAAATATTTTATCTGCAATGTTCATCTTCTGTCACATTTTGCCAGTTTAGTTTGGTTAAAACATAATCAGCTCTGTTTGCCCCAATATTGTTCTTTATTTAAGCCAGTCTGAAATCCTAAATAGGCCAGTAATTGGGGACATAATTTATTCAGTCTGACACAAATTAATAGTTGGAGCTATTAATTCTCCTTTGCGGCTGATGATTTCAAAGCAATGTTTTCTAAAACATCATTGCTCACCCACGCACTGATACATCATTTTCATCAGAACAAGGGCTTTAGATATTATTTGTGTAAGTAAGGAAAATTTGTAGTCTTTTCAACTCAGCAGGGATCATAATGTTCTGATGTTTTATAAAACTCTGCCTTGCTTAACCTTTTTTTTCCATACTATCAACATTCTATATACAAACTACACATAAAACAATAAAAAAATGTTTTATTCTTTTGAAATGATCTACTAGCAAAAGAAACAATGACAAAAAAAAAGCTGATGGTAGGTGTACCTGAGTATCGTATCTTGAATCCTCTCTTGTTCGTTGCATGGTCAGTGGACCAACGTAGATACAGTTGGTTTGTTTTAGATGTGAAGTTTAGCTGAGATGAATGGTTACCACTTAGAGCAACTAGCAAAGGGCTTTGTCCAGAGGATCCTAGAAACAAATACAAGAGTGTTCAGAACTGCTGTGCAGACACAGTAAAATAGTTTTCCCTCATTCATATGAATTCACACACAATATGAAACTTTGTATTTTTTGTAGACTTTGTGTCTGTTAAACTGAAACTCGGTATCTTTTATTCTTGCCAAAGTCTAACTTCTTTATACTGATTTAGGATGGAAATGAACAATTTATTGCTGTCAGAAAGTGTTATATTGTTTCTGAGACATGAGGCACATGCCGGTGACAATGTCATTATGTAGTATTGCAACATTTCATCATGTACATTTATTACAACTGGAGTATATTGTCCATTTCTGATTTGTAAACCACCACACTCCACCTGTGTGTCTATTCTTTTAAAGCCAAACAATGGATCAAGCTAAAGTAAGTTTGGTTTTGTGCAGAAAAGCCTTTTCTTAAAAATAAATCTTACAAGATTTAAATATTCTTTATAATTGTTTACAAACATATATTCCACTTTCTTTCTTTTAATGATGATAAAAGAACACACACAAGCAATTTATGTAAATTTAAACCTGCATACCCTACAATGTTATTCTGGAACGTAAATGCACAAATGAGATTTAGCATTGTGTATCTTATTGACTGTTGCTATTTTTCATAAACGAACACTAATTAAAGCTGTGTACAGGTCTGTTTAAGTTTATGTGTATGGATATGGGTAGGACTGACAAATACAATGCAAGCATCGTGTACCATCAAAAATCTCCAGTTCATCAAACTGCTTCTCACTGTGGAACATCTCTACATAGATATTGATGGTGTAACCTGGGACAATGAGAAAATTGGTTAACTGTACATTCAAATATATTGCATGATAAAAAAGTGGTACACATATCTATTCCCCAACAACGCAAATACATAAATACAAAAAGGAATTGAAAAATGTATATGTAAAATAGTACCCTAACAAAGCAAATGCACTTATATAACAAAAAAAACATGCAATATTTGCATAAGCTCTATGCAGGCGTGCCAGTGAAGAGAGTCAGATCGATTGTCAAACCTCAGATTCAGGAGAAACAGTTTAGATTTTACCCCAGTTGTGTAACACTGGACCAGGTCTATACTCTTGCTAGAGTCCTGGAGGGAATGTGTCACTTTGCCCCATTTATCCACATGTGTTTTATGGATTTGAAAAAGGCATTCAACTGTGTCAATTCAATTTTATTTATATAGCGCCAATTCACAACAAAAGTTGCCTCGAAGCACTTCACATCGTAGGGTAAAGATAAAACAGTGTTACAAGGAAAATCCCAACAATCTACATCTCCTTTTGACTTCTGCTTTTTGCAGATGATGTGGTCCTCTTGGCTTCATCTAACTGTTATCTTCAGCCTTTGTTGGAGCTGTTCACAGCTGCATTTGAAGGGGCTAGGATGAGAATCAGCACCACCAAATCTGAAACCATAGTTCTCAGTAGAAAAAGGATATAATGCCCTCTCCAAGTTGGGAGAATTTGGATGGAAGTATTGACAGGCAGATTGGAGTGGTGTCTGGACTCCTTTACTGATCTGTTGTGGTGAAAAGAGAGCTGAGCAAAAAGGCAAGGTTTTCTGTTTATTGGTCACTTCCTTCCTGCTCTCACCTATGGTTATGACCTGTGATCAAAAGAATAAGATTGCAGACACAAGCAGCTGAATTTAGTTTCCTCTGTAGGGCAGCTGGACTCTCTCTTAAGAGATATGATGAGAAGTTCAGTCATCTGGGAAGGACTCAAAGTAGAGTCACTGCTCCTCCACATCAAAAGGAGTCATTTGAGGTGGTTTGGGCATCTGGTGAGGATGGCTCCTGGATGCCGCCCTCGTGAGGTACTTCAGGCATTTCCAACCAGGAGGAGGTTCCAGGGAAGACCCCAGGACTTGCTGCAGAGATTATACTTCTTGACCTAGGAATGTCAAGGTATATCCCCATATGTGGTGGAGGAGGTGGCCAGGAAGAGGGAGGTCTAGGCCTCTTTGTTTAAACTGCTGCCCCCACAGGTGAGCAGAAGTTGATGGCTGGCTGAATGGAAGGACTTGAAATGCTTTCTTAATCATAAAATACTTGGGTTTTAGCACCTAGGCTCTAATCTAATCAATCCTTACTCACTAAGCATACACAGAGATATTGGGAAAAATAAAAATAACTCAACCCCCCTTCACACTCCACAGAATCAGAGCCTACAGGTGGAAACTGGAGGAAGGGTTTTCAGAGCAGCAGAAAGCTGGATGGGCAAGAGATATCACAAGGTATGATGGAAAGAAATACCTTTTGCACCTTAAATAGATCAATATACATGATGGAGTAAGTGGAATAAATCATGCAGATGGGGGAAAGTGAGCATAAAACGCTGCTTGAGTTGCCTGCCTGAAATACCTCCCTAGGGGTCATCTCATATTATACAGTTTAAGTATGCATCTTATGGCAAAGGGATGTATACTTAATGTCTAATGTGCATTAGCTTGCATATTAGGCACATTACAGGTTTTATGAATTTTAATCCACCCTGCTTAGATTACTGTGCCCGCGACCCAACCTCATAAGCGGAAGAAAATAGATGGATAGATGGATTAATTTTAATCCAATTCTGAATATGGTGTTTACATGGAACATATAGAACCTGGTTTCTAACCTAGATGCACGACCTTGTTTATGTGATCATTCAAGTGTCAATATTTTGACATTCTTTCTTTATTCATGTTAATTTTGTTTCACAACCTTTTTTTTTCCAATATGCAATGTTGTTTAAAAAATTGGATAAGACGTTTACATGTCATATTATCAGTGGTTACTGGTTTCTATCAGAGTATGTCAGTTAGCATATCCAGGACTTCTAAAATCAGGATGAGACATTTTTAAGTTTTCAAAAGTAGAATGACATGGTTACATGTGCAGTACATAGCCAGCTAATCATAACCACAATACAGGTGTGGATCTAAACACAGTCAATGTACCGGAAATCATGCGTAACAGCCACGAGCATGTCTGGCTGTTTGGGTAGTTGCCAGGAAAACCGGGGCTTAGTATGACTCCTGATGATGAAAGTCGCTCCTCATTGGCTGGACACTGGGCTGCAAGGTTAAAGAAATAAAGAAAAAACATGTAGCGTGTTAAACAAGTTTAAGGTGTTACAAGGTCTGTTTCAGGAGACTTGAGGAGCAGCAATGGAATAACAGAGTCTTAGTCAGGAGACCCAGTTTTATTTCTCTCAGAGCCAATATTAAACAATATTAAAAACATATCAAAGACAGTGAGGTTTATGCAGTCCTTTGTGTTGGTCACAGTAATGGGTTTTGTAGAATGAAGAACAGTCTCAACTACAACATAACCAGAAGATACAATAAAACAAGAAGCCAGCTAGGTGTTTTGGAAGTGTTTCCTCATTGTCAATAATACACTTGCTTGAACATTTTGCAGCTTGGGGTACCAAGACTAAGATCAAGATTAGGCTATTATTTCTCATATTATGCATACATTAAGAATTAATAATTTTTCACTAGAACACCCCTCCCTAAGAAGAGTTTTGTTGTTTTTGTTTCTTTTTTCAATACACATCACTTTCTATGTCATTTGTCACTTTCTATGTGGTTTTGTTAGATCTCTGCACTAGAATTATTTGGTTATCTGTTGAAATTTTATAAAATACATGGCTGGATTTAGAAAAAAAAATAAACATGCTTCTGCTTAAAACTCAGCCTCTCGCAAAGTGTACAATGATGAATGCATTCTCAGCCAATCAATAAAAACAGAAAACAGAAAATGTGATGCACAAATGAAAAACTGTGAAAGTGTACACATTATATAACTGACTTGCACTGAAAACTAATTTAGATGTGCTTAAGATGTTTTTATAATGTGTTAGAATGGAAAAAAGGAAAACATGAAATCTTAAGGCTACACACCCATCTTCTTTTCCTTTAAAATGTGCCCATTTATTAGCCTTGAGCACAACCAAGACCATATCCAGTAACAGGATTTAGCACAAAAGGAGTTAAAGTACTTCCATTTCGCGTTGCATCTCTTCTCATAAGAGTGCTTGGTTCTTTCTTTCCTTCCTCTGCTCTATAATGGAAACAAAATTCTTCTCATTTCACATTATGGGGAAGGCTGAACATCTATTCAATGCTCAGCTGTAGAGGGAAAAAGGTAATTTTCCAAAAAGAGCAATTCAAATCAATACAAATTTTTCTCAGAGAAATACCAGGAGCCACTATCCCTCACTTACCAGACTTGATAATTTAAAATTCTTCTTTCCTAGAGTCTCTGTAGCCTCAAAATAAAACATACTACACATTTACCACGATGAACTGAAGTTCTACTGAGTTTGGGGATACCTATTCCATGCAGCTGGCTATAAAATTGTCAGTCTAGAAAGGTGAGAGATTTTTTCAGACAGGAATGAGTAAATGAAAAAAAAAATCTGCTTGATTTTGGACTTTTAACCAGTTTCTTGTCAGCTACCAGCTCAGTGTTTTGAATTTGTGTAAAAAATGTTTTGGGTACTAGTGTTAAAAGTGGTTTTTTTGACAGTTTTAAACAATTGAGGGAAAAAAATTTTTAACATTTAATAAAGCTAAACTTGAAAGCAAAACTATTATCAGGATAGAGCCTAAAACAGACCACAAATGTTCAGATGTTTTCAGTGAATTTTTATGCAAACTTTTCAAAAGATCCTGCACTACTGAGCACAGGTTAACTTCAAAAAAATGTTCCACTGCATGTTACACATTAAGGAAATATACAAGAAGAAGCTTACCTGTGAGTAAATTTATTGAGATTTCTTTAGGAAAAATGGATCAAGATAAATTTTACTTTGATACATATGCAACTGACATTAGCTTTCTCTATCTGACTTTTACAGAGTATGCCAGTGTAGGTTCTCAGTCATTATGATTATGGGAATTTACAAAGTTGTGAATCAAGACAAATAGACTTCCTTTCCCTTCTGCCTTCCTCCTTCCTCCTTGACAAGGCATTCTGGATGGATGGTGAAACATCTTCAAGAGCCAAGAAAAGGAAGCCAAGTAGTCTTGATTCAAGCCTTTGTGGAGTTTCGCACAGACTCACCTGTACTCTGATACTGTGAATATTCAGGAGCTTGTCTTACCTTCACATTTTGGTGGTGGGGCTTCAAAGAGCATTTGGGAATTAAGCTGACACATAAGTTCTGACTTTCCAACCAATGTGTATCCAGGTAAACAGCGATACTTCACAATGTCACCTAACATGAGAGAAGTAATAAAACACATCAGCACATTATCATATATTTAACATCACATATTTAACAAACAGTACTGCACAGTCCTGTTTGTTTATGCAAAACTCCAGGGGCATCTTTTTGTCGGTCGTCGCCAGAAAAGAAGTGTCGGAGGCTCTCATTTCTGGATTTGTAAATATAAAATTCAGCTGCAGGCAAATGTTTTGATTCATCTTTTTCTGTACTGTATAATGATGGCAGATCGGCTCTCATTGGTTTCATGGCCTCGCGCTTGGTGGCTTCTGTATAGTGCAGGTGGGAGCAATGTGATATCCCCCTATGGTCAGTTGGAGTAGGACCATCACCCTTTGCATCACTTTTGTATTTGTATTGTGTAATACACATTTTAATGGTAACAGTTTACTTTAATAATAAATATTTTTTGATGCAAAGCAATGTATTTGAACATCATCAGTGTATTTGAATAATTCATATACTTGCAATGTGGGATCATTTTGCTTAGTAAATATTAATATTTAAGTTTTTGATTCAACAAGCTTACCCTTTTCTACTGGTGTAATAAGTTAATATTCTATACTATTGTCAGGCCTGGAATGGGGATTAACTATATAAACCCCTCTGTAGAAATACAAGATTTCCTGTTACCAAACATTACCAAACAAAACTTTTACCAAACATTATTTTAGAAAAGTACGTATAACACAGAAAAAAAACCCTCCTTTCTTTTAAATGGGATGTTTTGTTTTTGTTTTTCTAATCCGGGTATATTTTGTATTTTGCTGTCTCTGGAAACAATGATCCTTTCAAAACAGAGAGGATAGTCAGCTTCTTTTTCAAAATTTCCTAAATTCTAGTTTACGTACATGCATTTACAAAGCTATTTACCTCTCTCAAAAGCATGTGGTGACTAAAATTCAAACATCACATGGCTTCATGAAAACTCTCTGGAATAGTGTCAGATCATGCTTGAGTAACTTCAATTATCAGGTTGTGCATAAACTTGAGGTCTCTGTGCTGCACTCATGGTGTCATTAAATAGAAAAGAAGTAGGTATATTCTAAAATCTAGAATATTATGAAAACTCATGTCCATCTTCAAGAGAGCCTTTCCCTCCAATTTTTTATTTGAAATGCCCTTTTTATGAAATCGTAAAATTAAAATTACTGCAAAACAAAGTACTTCACTAGTGATCTTAGGCATTTGTACATTTGCCTATTAGTCACAGTACCTCAGATAATAACTCCATATCACAAATTGCAAATTGAAAAAAAAAGAGAGAGAAAGAGAACAACCTAATAATAATAATAAAGTTTAGTCATCTATCCCTCTCCTGGGACGAGTGCAGTGACTGGAGAAGATATTCACAAATAATCACAAATCACCACTCACTTGTGCAATGGAACATAAAACCACGGAGGTGTTTTGAAAATGCATTCAAGACTAGCTTGATAGCAAACAAGTTAAACATTCACTGAAAGTGTAATTGAGACAGTCTTGGAGAGGCCAAAGTTTTGTTATTGGATGGAACAAGCTGTTTACCTCTCTTTATTGTAACACATTCTAAACTCAGAGTAAAATATGAAACTGAA
Source organism: Zenarchopterus dispar (assembly GCA_028564865.1). Classification (NCBI taxonomy): domain Eukaryota; kingdom Metazoa; phylum Chordata; class Actinopteri; order Beloniformes; family Zenarchopteridae; genus Zenarchopterus; species Zenarchopterus dispar. Next base: position 11,636 of record JAOWBL010069307.1, read on the forward strand.
GTAAATCTTTTTATTTAAGAAGTGGGAAAACACAGTAATTTAAAATAACATAAAATAAAACCTAATTCAACTGAATTCAGTGGTATTTCTTATTGCACACATTCTTTATTTGACATAGCCCAGTATCTTCCAGACTCTCGAGAGCCACACATTCCTTGAGTAATTGTCCTTTGGGGTGGGAGGGTGTATTTTCATGGTCCCTTTGCCTAGGCTCTGTGCATTGTGTACTGTTGCAGACAAATAAATTTCACATAATGGGCAATGATGCCACCTTCTAAGGCATTCCCAGATGAGGAGTACACAATGTTCTCTTCAACTAGGAAGATGGACAGAAGATGGGACCTTGAATTTCCAAATGTGTCAGATGAAGAGAGTCCATGACAGCATTTCATTTGATTTGAGTGCTAGATTTCACCCTACCACATAGTAAAATACACACATCTGTTTTTTGACATATCTGGAGAAGGAGACTTTCTCCACAGATTCAACAGGGGTGAACATATTAACCAGCTTTCTCCAATACAGTATAACGCCATGCACTTCATTTTGTAAATGTTCAGACTATAGTATCACTGAGTTGTTAAGACCTCATTTCCAGGGCCCGGTTGAAGGGCACAATGCTCTTGGAGGCTGTCATGTAGTCAATAAAAAACATCCTTCTATAGCCCTCTCCCTTCACTTCAGTCTAGTTGAGCTCTGGTGATATGAGGTCAAATGAGTTGGACAGGAATCAACTAATGAAATCGTTCATCAGGCTGTTTTTTTTTTTTTGCCAAAGAGGCTGTAGTTGACCATATGAAATATGAAATTGTGACGGCATTGGCCAGAAAGATTTATCTCTTATTCTCTCTCTCTCTCTTTCCCCTTCATACATGTGTGCATGTGTGTGTGTATACAAAAACACCCACCAGCCATCATATCACTCCTGCCCTATGCAGCTTCACTGGCTTCACTTCAAATAATGTACTCAATAAAAGATTCTGCTTCTCTCTTTTGAAGATGACAGTCTTGTAATGGGATGATACTTGTAATGGTCTGAACTCTTACAATGAATTCTTACACAGCAACACACCATCTCAAAGTCTCTGATTATCATCCTTCATCCAGCTCACTGTTCCCTCTGCTCATATGATCACCATGGGAGTCACAGCTTTTAGCTGGAATTCTCTCCCACATCACATATGTGATATTGACTTTCTTTTGTTGTCTTTTAGGCTTTTTGGCCAACCATCCATCCATTTACCATACCCATTTCAATCCCATTTAGGGTAACAGGTGTCTACTGAAGCTTATGCCTGCTGTCACCAGCTGAAAAGGGGGGTAACACCCTGGATTGTCTCTTCTTTGTGTCTTCCTTAGGATCTTCTGTCCCCTCAGTAAGGAAAAATAAATGAATTTCCTGCTTATGTCAGCGTTTTCAGCAGCTAATGTAGCTGTGCAATTTAATTTTGGATGTTGGCCTCTTAGTATGAATAAAATATATTTTACCCATCAGCCAGAGAGGTGTTCACACTTGTCACAGAGTAGGTCTTATATTTAAATTAAACAATGGTCTGTAGCACAGTCCAGACATGAGTGGAGTTGACCACTTTTAGCTTCCACTTTGCACTTATTATGCTGCTTATCCTCTCTAATAGCCTTCTGTAAGCCATAATCTGATGCTTTGTAATGCAACGTGTCACATGAGAGCAGCCCTATATTTGACTTCAGACAGTGAATGCTGTTAAAGCCAATCATACAACTCCATTGAACCACAGTTTAGGGAAAATATGACATTTGGGATGATACTGTCACTTTGCAGACTGATGCTTAGCAGTACGTCCTACAATAGCTAAAGCTGTGTGGCCCAGTGCTTAGTCACCATCAGGAGGGGTGTAGGTTCAGATTATTGGTTCAAGATTTTCATTATAATGATTCTGGTTTGATTTTTTTAAGCATCATTTGACAGAAGGCTCATAGTGCCATGATGTGATTTGCAAAATTTTGGCAGGGAGAAATTTTTGTGCCATTGCTTAACCTTCATGTAACTAGGTCTTTATTTATTTTCTTCTTTAAAAAAAAGGTAAAAAAAAAAAAGCTGTTTAAAAACAGACCAAATCCAGCATTACTTGTTCAACGTTTGGCCAAAAGAAGAACAGTTCCCAGATATTAGTATCTATTTCACTTCTGCAATTTCTGCACTATCATGGAGGGTGATATTTAACACTATTTAACATCAGTCTTTCTTTTCTGCTGTTTTAATCTTGATGATCAGGACTGACTACACTGTAATGTCTCTTTAATAATTACATTTTACAATTAGATTGTTTTTTTTTTTTGTTGATGTATCACTATTTTTCTTTCTTTTCATCACAAAATGTCATTAATGTAACAAAAAATGGAAAAGTTAAGTAATAGTGATAGGCTACCATTACCTTGACAATTTTCAATTGTGTATTTGAAAAATATCATTCAAACCAGAATAAGACACACACCAAACGTGATTACTTGGTTTCTTTCATTCAGTGATCTACCACATTATAGTACCCTGAAAAAAATGTTTATCTTTGAAGAATGTACCACCCAGTATCACATAAAAACATCTTGTTCAGGATGATTACCTATGTGGAAGTCTTCGTCTTCATATATCACTTCTGCATTGTCTACAACAGGAGGAGAAGGGCACTTCTTCAGACGGTAGGCTGGAACAAGAGGAAGAAAAATGTTGAACCTCTGAAGCATCCTATAGATTTCAAGCTGACAAAAAGATGGATGCAGTCCACACCATCATCATTGTAGTAACATATTTGCTTTAAGTTGGAGTGTGGAGATTTATGTAATCCCCTAAAACACATAACTATATTCATAAACGCAGATGTCAATTCATTTTCTGAATTACGTTGTCCAAGAATATTCAAATGACATCACAAATAAGCACAGCAGTTCTTTGGAGAGGGCATCCATGTGTAGAAAAGGACAGTGGATGTGATTTGTGTTTTTTTGTTTTTTTTTTCCAAAATATCTAGGCAGCTCTTTAAGTGCAGTCATGCTTGCATTATGCTGTTAGAGGGAATCTGACTTTGACATAAGGTTTCGTGTTCTTCAGAATGTCCCAGCAGTCATGAGTGTAAAGGCAGGGCACTGTGCGCTGAACCAGAAACAGGGCTTTAAATGTAATGGTGCATTTTAAATCTTGTATGTGCAGGTCCCTGAATAAAGATAACATACCTCCACACAGGTCAGCCTGACTGATGAAAATGTTTAAGACAGGATAGTACATATGTCACTCTAAGTGAATAAGCGGAGAAAATCTGACGTAGTGCTCAGTCTGTCAAAACAGACTTGTGCATGATCTAATTTTAACAACAACAACAACAGCATCAAAATCTGAAAGTAATGCATGCAAATGATGCGCCCTTTGCAAAATACAGATAATGCATGATTCTTAATTTTGTATGTCCCATCTGGGAATTAATAAAGGATCCTATCTTATCTTAAATCCTTACAGCAGCACAAAGAATGTATTCACACTCCCAAAAATGCAAATTACATTCTGATCCCCCAAAAAATAAATACACAGTTATTGAAATTGAAACAGCTTTTTTTCATGAAGCGAGGAACCAGACTTAGTAAAGCAGCACAAAAATAATAATAAGAAAGAAAGAAAATAAATCCCAAAACACTCAGAATTGGACATAGTTTATAACTCTGCTCTAAAAATACATTTATATAGCAACATGCATATTAAAGAACAAAGTTTAGAGTGTCATTGTTTACGATGATGTAGTAATTTAAATAAAATTGTATCTCCCACATTAAAATCTTAAACTCAAGAGTGGAGTCAGCCTCAGAAAATGTTCCGTGTTGAAGTAACAGCACACATGAAAGATCTTTTTAGAGTAAGAGTCAATCAAAGTGTAACTGATAAGAAGAAAACTACAAGCTTAAGCATTCAGCTCTGTACCTTTTTGTTGTTGTTTTTCATTTTAGAAAAGATCTCTTGTTATTTTTTACTACTATTACTAACAGTGCAGCAGTTCATACATCAGAAAGAGTGAGAACATTTTCTTGTCAAAAGAAAGGAAAAAAAAACAGGCAATGTGTAAATATGTCAAATAAATAAATACTCTTGTGCATTTAGTTACCATGGAAGTTGAGAATGAAGAACCCTCCAGTGGAGAAGTCTGAGTGAAAGTGGATCAGGACTTTTGAGCTAGCACTGTAGGCTGACTCTAACGCCGTGTTACCACTGAAGACTCCCAGCTGAGGACTAGATGTATCAGGACCATCCCTAAACAGAAATTAAGTGAGAAAACAGATGACACTTAAATTTAAAAACAGGGTAGATCAAATATCTTATTTCTTATATGTAGAACGTGAAACCTCTTGAGACACAGTGGGAAAATAATCAAGAATGTTCTAAGAATGAACAACTAATTATCTGGTTAGACCGTACAATAGAAACATATACTTTTAAAATTTCAATGTTAAATGTAAACTTAAATAGATGTTAAACTTACTGTGGTTTGCTGTGTGCTCATTGGTTTTAAAAAATTCTGTTCCTGTAAATATCTAATTTCACAGGTGAAGAGCTAATTTCCAAAAGATGTATAGTAATAATTTTTGAATGATTAATGTTATGTTCATCACAATATCCAAGAAAAAGGGAAAGGGGCTTAAAGCAATGGCTTGGCCGCAAAAAAATAACAACCATGTTGAGAAGTATTGCTCATCTCTTGGCTTTTCTTACATGTATTGCTCACTTGAGACCTAAGTTGGGTGATAGGATTTTTAAATCTTAGTCTTATGAAGTCATGGTGAAACCTTCAACTAAAAGGCTTAAATTTGTTTCAATAACACTGTTTTCGTGCAAATTTTCTTGACCTTTTTTCTTCTTGTTAACTGCTGAGAAAACACCTGAAAGCTCATTAAAACAATTGGCTACCTTCTGACTATCTTCTTACTCACAAGCAAGAGCCTGCGCCTGCTAAATACGGTTTTGAGCACGGGTGCCAAAACTTTTGCTTGCTACCATGGCAAATAAGAAGTTGATTATCATTAGTTAACACAGTTATACCAATGCAAAAGAAAACAAACTTTGACTGTTGTCCAGTATCAGAAGTGTGTTAGTGTGTTTGTATCAAAAAGGTAGGGGGTCAGATTCTCTATGAAATGCTCAGGAACATCTTGTACAGATTTACTTTCACCAAATCAATTTAATTAGAGGAAGTAAGAAATAAAAGAAATGGTTCCTAATAAAATAAATCCAATATCTGGTAAATCTGTGTGCTTTTTCTCTTAAGCGCTGGTAACTAGATCTCCTTTTTATTTCTTCTATTTGTATTTCTTTCCACAAACATATAGCAAGTTTATTGAACAAAAGCCACAAAATAAAGGCTTAAACTCTCTCCTTAAATATTAAATGTTGCTAAAAGGTTATTTTTTTAAACATTTCCAAATGCCCAGTTTTAGCTTTTTAATGAACATGCCATTGGATTAAACAAGGGTTTTAAAATTTTAATTCCTGAGGAGTGCCTGGGATCTCTTGGCTCGTCAATAATTCAAGGTTTTCTGAAGGTGTTGGTGCTCATTTGGAGGATCAGATGTGTGTTCTTTGAGTCATCTAAATACAAATTAAATAGAATGTCATTTTTTCTTTATTTTACTCACTGAAATTTTTACATAGTGAGGTATACACAGAGTGGAACTATACACAAACGCTATATATATAAACAACATACAACCTCAAAGAAAAGCTACAGCATACATTCATTATCACTGTTGTATAACAAACATAAAATCAAAAGGAAAAACATATATGAAAAAAAACAAAAAAACAACACACATATATAATATGTGTATTTGGCCAATACTAAGTACCACCATGTTTTAATAGCTTGTAGATCCAGCTTTGGTTCCTGCATGACTTCATCAGCCTCGAACAATGTTATGGAGGAATTTAGGCCCATCCCTTTGCACAAAATTACTTCAATTCATTAAGGATTCTTTCAACGTTACCACGGTTTTTCAATTGGGTTGGCATTTGGACTTTGACTTGGTAATTCCAAAACCCTGATTCCTTTATTTTTCCGCTGTTCTGATGTTGGTGTGCTTCAGATCACTGTCCTGATGCATGACCCAGTTTCAACCAAGCTTTAGCTGTTGCACAGATGGCCTCACACTTGCCTCGAGCATACTGTGGTATACTGAGGAGTTCATGGTCAACTCAGTATTTACAAGGTGCCCAGGTTCTGCGGCTGAGACGTAACTCTGCAATGTTTTCCATTTGTGAATATTCTGTCTCACTGTACAAGGATGAACTCTACATTGTCTGGAAATGTTTTTTTTAACCCTTTTCAGATCGATCTCCATCAACAATTGCTTCTCTTAGGCCACTGCTTATGTACAATGGCATTGTGTTAACAAACACTTGAATGTGGCACATCAGCAAACTGCAGAAACGGCTTCTCTTAACAAGGCTTTGCACACCTGTTGGCGATCAGTTCATTAAAATCTGACAATAAGCATCACATATGGCTACAACTTACCCTCTAAAATCTTACAGACACAGTAAGGAAGTACTTAGTATTGCCCAAGTGTCTTTTGTTTTTACTTTGTTTTTGTGACTTAAATAACAGCACAGTGAAAAACGAGTGAATGAGACACTCAGATATTCTATTCCCTTTGTTTTTATTTTGTTCATAAACAGTGCTACTGAAAATAGGGCAGAAATAACAGGAACATAATAGATTAATAAGGCATGTCATCAACAACAACCAAATGAATTATGATTATTGTTATTATTTTTATTCTCCATGAAGTGAAAACAGTGGAACCTATGCTTCTTTTACAAAAGAATCATATTGCTTAATGAAGAAGACTTACCAATAGTTTTTATGTGAAAGATTTTACAGTAAATTAATTTACCGACAAACAGATGACAGGAAACAGTCAAGTAGGGGATCTTTGTCTATTAAAATATTGGATTGTGTGATATTATCTCCACCTACTCAGAAAGGCTGTTTTGTGGTTGATTGCTGTAATTTTCTAACCTTTCATGATTGTAAAATGTTTTCTCTCATTATAAAATGAACAAATAAACAATTACTATAAACTGTCAATCACCAAGTAAGTTAAGTAGTGTTTTCTCTTCTTCTTAGATCTTTAGGAAGGAAATGTTAAATATTACATTAAGCCTCAACTGGAATCTAAATATTGGTAACATCCAAACTGAAAACTGAAAGAAATGCTGCTTTGAATAAATGAATGTCAAAAAACAGACTTCCATCCTGTTTTTAACAAGATATTGGATTCACTGCCTGTTTTTAGCAGAGGCTCATTGGTATTCGGCAAAAAGCCAAACCTCATCTGGTGGACGACCACAGACACAGTTTGGCTTCAGTTTCTAACATCTGGATGCAGCTGCTGTCACATAAAACCCCACGATAGACAAGGCAGACACCAAAAAAACACTCATCACTGTGGTGTATACATGACTTCGTAAAGAATATTCAAAACACATCTCTTGCATATCTGATTACTGAGACACTAAAATAGGAACAAGAAAAAGGCAACCAGAATAGCCACACAGGGCAGATAGGACAGTGGTGAGATAAAATAAAGATTAAAATGCTTTTCAGTTGAGATGTCACTAATGGTATTTGTAACAATCTTTGCTCAGCCTAAACCAAAGGAAATCTCTTTCAGTCCATATGCAGATGTTATTCATCCTAATTCTGCAATGTTTTTAGTGCTTACAAAACATAATGTAAGTATATGACCACTAGATCCTTAACCAACCCACTACAAATCTACTTTTATATAATTATAGACTTGTTATTGTCTCGCCATGACTCATTTTTGGATAAAATGTTCAAAGTCAAAGACTAAAGCTTTCATATGAAGCCAAAATTGAACTCACAATCAATTTCTTATCAACCCAAAAGTACATGCATGGCATACTTTTTTCTTGTTCCACTTTCTGCCCAACCTGACATGGAAATCCAAACAAAAAGGCCTGCATCTTGTGTAAAGCAATGGCCTCAATCTTGTGCTCTTAATTAATGTCAGTTATCCTATTTTATTTAAAGTTTCCTGGTGATGCATGCAATTAAATGTATTCTTACTACAGATTCCATCATTAAAAACTTCTGAGAAAGCCTGTGCTCATAATTGTAAATAGGACATCAGCCATTAACATACCGTAAAACCACTGCACCTGTCACATTGTTTCAACCTTTAACAAGGAAATCTTTTTTTTTCCTTCTGTGTGGGCAGGTAAAAAACTAAAAATGAATAATAATAATACTTTTTTTTGCAATAAGTATTTCTGCAAGTTGTTTTCGTTTGTATGGAAGTAATTCAGTTGCAGCAGCTCTTTGGATGACCCGTTTTAAATCTGTATTTACTGCATTTACTATCTGTATTCTACAGCTGTGGAAAAAAAAATATATATATTCCTGTTGTCAGTTTAGCATCCACTCACATTCAAATTAACTCATGAGATACAATCAGAGTGAAGCATCATGTAGGCAGTCATGACATACTGCAGATTTTTCTTTGAGGTCAACAATACGTGAAAGCAGTTCTATCATTTTGCTCCAGATGCAATGTATCTAAAAACACAAGAATCCCAAAAATCAATCAGCAAAATACCCAATATGTCCATATCTGGCATCTCCGCAGCTTAGTCCTCAAGTTCAGCAGGGAGTACAAAAAACAAGAAATCCCTGACTGTAAATGTACTTCTCTCCTACTACTTACAGTTTTTACTCCTTACATCATGTGTGCGCCTCTCTCTCTCTCTCTCTCTCTCTCTCTCTCTCTCTCTCTCTCTCTGTCTCTCTCTCTATATATATATATATATGTACACACACACACACACACACACAAACACACACATACAACACACATATGTATTTGTGTGTGTGTGTTTTTTTTT
>JAOWBL010069308.1:0-20552 GCA_028564865.1 Zenarchopterus dispar
TTAATAAATCATAATAGGAAAAGGCAAATAAATAAATAGGATATCTGCAATAAATGACAATAAAATGTGTTTAAAAACAGAGCTAAAAAGAAAATCGAAAACGGAAAGTCTAAAACAGGATTAAAACAGATATTAGTTAAAAGTCAGATTAAAAAGGTAGGTCTTGAGCCTGCTTTTAAAAATGTTAACTTTAATATTTACTTATTAGCCAAACTCAGTAATAAGATAACTGAATGCACATCGGAATGTGCTTTTATCCATCAACACAACATTAATAACACTTCAAACTTTCCTGTATCCCGATAGATCAGACTCACATCTAGAAAGATGCAGTCTGAAAATGATCCATAGGACCTCCCAGTTCAAGGGGGCGGTACCAACGGTCACTTATTGAACTGCCTTTGCACCCAGTTGGTCAGCGCTACGACCAATCAGAGCACAGAACAAGAGTGACGACACAGGTCAACGGGAGACTGTGCTGTGTAGTACAGTTAATCGACCTTTTACCGTAGCCCTTTGACAAAACATCAAATACACCTAACTAGCAAACAAATGATGTCGTTTTAGAAGAAAACGTCGGAATCTTTAACTGTTGATGCGAAAGCCGATTCAAACGGCCGTTAATCCTCAACTGCAGCCGTTTATTTCCAGATAGCATCGTTGGTCTGTTATGATCACGTTAAAGACACCCAGAAACTCTCTCTACAAGGATAGGCTGATTTGATTGGCTCCCAAGATTTCTGGGCTAATTTATTAAGCCTCAGCAGATGATAGCTAAATCTACCTGCAAAGTAAATTTAAATTTGGTGGTGGTACGTCTAGATTTATAAGCCAACTTTTCTACTTAAGACTAATAGACATTTATACCATTACATACAGTTAGTGCAAACTGAAATATGTCTCCACTTAGAGGATCTGTGTTTTGATATGAACAGAGATGGTTAAGGGTCACAATGACCACAGTAACAAAGACACCATTATAGCAACTGAGGTAAAATATCAGGCAGTGCAAACCAATGGACTACTGATGTTTCACATCTAAACAGCTACAAAAATATTTTTGCCAGTTAGTTTGTGCAAGTAAACAACCGTAGTTTATTTGCACAAATGTCGACTTGAACCTCATTGTTCCCTGAACTTCTTCACTTAGCCTTAAGGAGTTTACTTTTAAGCTTTGCTTCAGAGTAAAGACTATAAAACATTTATTAACATGATGAAAGCAACTTTCCAGCAAAACCGGAATCTTGTAAAATAAATAAATAAACTCTTTGTATGGAGCTTATCTTGCATATGAATCTCTTCACAAGCAAAGACACCCCTCCCCGGCTGTAACGAGGTTCTTTGTTTTATCCTGCAGTCATGTGCGTGGAGGCCTCAGATGTGCTGGAGGTCAACGGCCATGTTGGTGGAAATATCTCCATCCCGTGTTTTGGGAGATGGACCACAGACAACAGCTCAGAAAACAACAATGTGTATTTCTGCCAAGGAGTCTGCTCCAGTGAAAACAGTTTCATTCAGACCAAAATGAAAAGGTTTGCACGGCGAGGGAGATACAGCGTGGAGTTTGACGGGGGAAATGGTGTCTTCACTGTGACTATAAGGAGACTGAGGAAAGCAGACGCTGGGAGATACCACTGTGGAGTAGAGAGAAGCTTTAGCATGTCATATCAAGAAGTCAGTCTCAAAGTTCTTGATGGTATGTTTCAGGTTAGATCCATACAAATTACAGCAGTTGTAGGTGGGGTGAAAGCACTTGGGAAAACTTGGGAACCACTCAGCATTGTTAGAGTCAATCATTTACAAACAGAATCAAGCTCATACAGCCTGTTACTCTTAGATGCACTTACTGCAGGCCACATCTCGTGATGCTCTTGCTCGTGCACGTCACATGGGCACACATATATGCATGCGCATTATTCCTCACAAGTCATCTTTTTCCCTGTTTTCTCAAAGCCTCAACTGTTCTTTCTGGATCCCTCCCATCAACTCATACCATCCTGCAAACAGAGGAGAAAACTCCAGCCCAGGGGATCCTTTCATCCACCACTGAACCATCACCAGGAAGATTCACATCAAAGGACAACAAAACCCACCAAGCGGCTAACAGTCTCACAGGTATTCCACTCTAATAACAAGCTTCACTATTTTAGTTCAGTTCAGTTTTATTTATGCAGTGTCTGTTACAATTCAAGTTGTCTCTAAGTGCTTTCCAGAGACCCAGAGCATGACCCCTGAGCAATTATTACATAAACAATGGCAAGTAAAAAAAAAAAAACCCTAGTGGGAGAAAAACCTTAAGTCAAACAGTGGGAAGAAGAAAAACCTCCCCTTTAAGATGTAAGAAACCTTGAAACCTTGAGCAGAACCTAGCTCATAAGGAGGGACTCTCCCACCAAAGATCAGCTGGTCAGAGCAGGTAAGAGCAGGAGGAGGGAGGCAAGAAAGAGGATAAGGGACAACGAGAGGAGAGGCACACATATATTCTCAGTGGTACAAAAGATAAGGCATATCAGTTGTCATTATCCATTAGCTGGAGAACTGAGAGTTTTATGTACATATGACTGGATCACGGTTTGTTGATGTACTACAGAGATAACCATGTAAACAGGTGTAGACAGCACACACTCAAGTAGTGAGATGGTAGGACTGCAGGTAAGCATGCAGCTCTGGATGTTCTGCAAACATCTACAGAAGAGAAAAAGGATCAGACCACCACAACTAACTCCAAGAACAATGGATTTCAATTATGGTTATGAGATACTTCTAATCAATAACTGTGGATTAAGCTGAAGAAAGGAAAGAGAAAAATAGGAGAGAAAAAGGGTGAGGGGTACCACTCAGTGGATCATGTTGGTGTTCCCCCGCAGTGTAGGTCTATAGCAGCATATCTACGACAAAGGTATGTGACTACTGGACCTAACACATTATAGTTGAGACTAACTGTCAGCTTTACTGAGCAAATGTTTTAAGTTTGTTTTTAAAGGTGGAGGTGGTGTCAGCCTCCTTAACCCAAACTGGAAGTTGCTTTCATAGTAATGGTGCCTGGTAGGAGAAGCCCGTCCTCCAAATCTACATTTGGATATTCTTGGAGCTTCAAGTAAACCTGCACTCTGAGAGCGGAGAGCTGTATTAGAAACAGAAGGAGCTATCAGGTCTGGCAAATGGCTCTTTAGGACTTTATATGCAAGTAACAGGATTTTGAATTGGATTATAAATTTTAGAGGGAGCCAGTGGAGGGAGGCTAACGCAAGAGAAACGTGATCTCTCTTGTTGATTCCTGTCAGCACTCGCACTGCTGCATTTTGGACCAGCTGGAGGCAGTTCAAGGTTTTAAAGAACATAAAGCTGCTGCTCAGCACAAAATATGGTTTTATAACTTCAGCAGTCTCAGATTTGACTCAGTTTCAGACTTCCAGATGTTGATAAAGCCAAAAAAAAGGCTGAGTTTAGATGGTTACCTTTGAATTCATTCACTTAAGGAACAATTCTCTTTTTTTTAGTAAGCATGAGCAAGATTGTATGATGTCACATTTAAAGGAGAAGAACAAAATGTAATGCTTAGAACTTTTCTGTAAATTAAACTTTTTTTGCCAAGTTTTTTGGGATCAAAACAGCATAGCATCCAGAGTAGAGCAAACATGGATCATTATCGAAGTTATACAGAATTTATAATCCTGGAGTAAATAGAAGAAATCTGATCTGATGTTGCTGAACATTCAGCAGGAAGTTTGGACTGGTAATCGATAGCATGGATTTGCTTTTTGGTTAGTTCCTGTTTTATTTTGAAAGTCTGTGTCCCTGTGTTTAGTTATAGCTAACTTCTCTTGCTCCTGTCTCCCCTGATTGTTTGGACCTGTGTCTCGTCAGACCTTTTTGTATATCTTGCCTTGTCTGTCCCTTTCTCGTTGGTGGTCTGTACTGTCTGTCTCCCGGGGTGTTACTTTTCGCTTGTACAGGCATTTTGAGTTTTTGTTAGATCCCTGTTTGTGTTGTTCTTTTGTTGTAATGAAAAGATTTTTGTTTTACCCTCCTGCCATCCTCATCTCCTGCATTTGGGTCCTGCCACAAGTTCTCCTGTGTCATGACAGATAGCAATAGGTATTTACAAGATGGATATTAATTTATCATTTAAAACTCTGCACGAATAGTTTTACACAGTGATGCTAAATAATCCACTGGGTTAATTATAAGTAAAACATACACTGTGGTGGACATTTTTATTGAGACCAAAAAAAAAAAAACAAAAAAAAAAAAAACCAGCTTAAATTATGAGACTAACATTTTATGAAGCAGTTTGCAGTTTTAGTTTCTGTCATTTTTTCATAAATGACTGACATAATATGGAAGCCAATCTGTATCATAGTTACAATTAAAATGGATTCACAAAAACTGTTTTTTGTTTTCAGAAAAAAGCTGCATTTTTCTGACCCGTAACTAAAATTAATAATAGTCCAAATTGCATTTTCATTTTCTTCTTCAAGAATGACTTAATTAAAACAATAAAGAAAATGACATTTCTTTTTAGATTTCATGCCCGCTCTATAAAAAGTGTCCCATAATTCAAATGGAATTGGCGATCCCAGCGGTGCAGGACAGTGACGTCAGCGGTCGCTTTTCTTCAGTCCCCAGTCTGACCCACAGACATATACACGTATATATGTCTATGGTCTGACCGTGTTACATTAGGGGGGGTTCCTCCTGTTTAGCGTCGTATTTCAAAATCATCTACGTCTGACTGGCTGGTGAGTTTCAGCTGTCTGTGTGTGTGTGTGTGTGTGTGTGTGTGTGTGTGTGTGTGTGTGTGTCTGTGTGTCTGTGTGTGTGTGCGCGCGTGTGTGCGTGTGTGCGTGCGTGCGTGTGTGTATGCGTGTGTGCTGTCTCTTGGTGGTTCTGATGACCTGGAGCTGGGGCTTCATGGCACAAAGACAAGGAAGAAAACAAAAGGTGATTTTTAGTCGTCGCCCCACAATTTTGGACAGCCAATGTACATCTGACAGACTGACTCACTTCCCACTTTTAAATGACCTCTTAAAAGTTATTTATTCATTATGAACTCATTTATTTGTTTTTACATTACATGTAATTAATTAATAAATTAGTTTTTCTTTAGTGATTAAAAAAATATTTTTGAATTTGAATTTATTGTCTTTGGGTTTGAGCACATGTTGAGACAGCAGCTTTATCAACACATTTTTTCTCAGTGTAATAATCTATACGGTGCAACAGCCCTGTTATAAGGTTTTGACTGACTCACAATCTGTATATACAGAACCATCAAAAGGGGAAATTGATAATTTACAGAGAAGCAAAGCAATGGGAAAATGTTAGGTATCGTACATAAAGCAAAGAATCATACAAAATAAAACATGTATTTAAAGGAGATGGCATGTTTCCACACATATTTCAACTGTACGAAAGTTGTCATTTGGAAAATTGCAAGTTGCTGAAAGTGGAATCCTTTGTACAATATTTAGTTTTCTGATAACTAAAGCATCAAACTTTCTAAGTTTTGGAAATGGCACTTGGTAAAGGTTAGGAATAAAAAAATGTTTAAAAATGTATCAAAGGTATAGGTAAAGCATTTAAACGCCATACAGTAGGGAACTTTTTCAGATCTGATGCCCATTAATGTACCATTTATGATCATGAGCCGTTCCTCCTACATACTTTTCTTTTCACATTATGTTTATCTTGGTTTTTTTTGTTGTTGTTGTTGTTTTTCTTTTTGGTCCAATTAATCTAATTACAGAACATGGGAGCTGTTTTTTTTAGACATTTTCTGGCATTGCCTTGTAGATTTTGACAATTATACACTTTCTCTCTAAACAAGTTGTTCTTGACTTCTGTTGCAGTTGCACAGGGATTTTCTCTTCATCAAGGGCAGGATTTTGTGATCTATCCAAACTCAAAGTCCACACTTTGATCTAATATAACTGTTTTCTTTGAGTTCTACTGAGCCACCAAAGCTTAATATATATGTCTCTTTTCTTTTTGTTTTAAACTCTGGATGATTGGAGGCTTACCATATTCATATTCCATCATCTGCTGTAAAAGCAGTGACAACATTATAAAATATACATAGATTGGTGGCATCTTATCAATAAAAATGCACAATATGAGCACAACAAAATAGACAAAAGTGTAAAACTGTGAAACACATTAACAGTATCATTACACAATAAACTTATAATGAAGCTGAGCTTGAAATCTGGGGGATTTTTTTCTTTTAAATAAAAAAAAAAACGTATGTTTTTCTGATTAAATAAAAGTCTATATATGCTAACTGGCAGCGATTATGCTTCTCTTTGCAGAAACTACACTGGTCATTATAATCTCAGGAAGCCTGGCTATTCTGGTTTGTGCCATTATCCCTCTTATATTCTACAAACGCCTGCGCAGTAATGCAGGTGAGGTGACAAAAGCACAGTGGCAGTGCAAAAGACTTGCATGATTTTTGAAGAACAAAACATTCAGACAAAACCTGTTGGTTGTTTGTTTCAGGTCAGAATAGATCGACAGGACTCAAAGCTGAGGTGAATTATACCTTTTTGTAGTTTAATTTTCTCATTTTAAAGAGTCTGAGATGAATTCACTTCCGATATTGATTTATTCACAGGATGATCGGTGTGAAGAAAATGCAGATGTTGCTTCCACTGACGGTGCAGTGGGGCTTCAGCCTTTAGATCAAGATGTTCGTCCAGAGTCCAGTGCTGACGACAACTTCCAGTATGCTGCCATTTATGAGGCTCTGGATCCCAAAACTCTGGACTGAGCAGGGATGACTTTGTTTCTCTGCAGCTTTTGACAGCTAATCTCATTCTTTTTTTCCTGTCTTTTTCAGTTAAATAAAGGACAACTGTTTGAAGATATTTCTGTGTAGTTTCATTTTCAAACCACATTTGGTATTGGAGCCTTTTTTTTTTATTTCTAGACAGGTAGCAAAATAATAAGAAACATTAGAGAAAAAAAAAAGATAAAGAACTATGTCAAAAATTGCACCAGGTATATTGTGAGACTGACAGCACATCAATGATTAGTCTCCCCTAAAAAATACATTCAAAGTGCTGTTCCTAAAAGGCCTGCAGAGGGCGCTCCACACCGCTATAACTCGTGCCTTATTTCTCTTTTCAAAGCATCTTTTAAAGATCAGAAGTGGACATGTGCAAGATTTTTCAAATGACATGAAGACCTATTACGATGAAAAGAAAGAAAGTATAATAATACATAAACAATGCATAACAATTTAAGATTTCTCACAGTGGATTGAGAGAGTATTTTTCTTTCATTATATTTATATTATATTCATTTAACAGACATTTTTATCCAAAGCAGCCTGAACGTGAGAAGAATGTTGGTAGGTTACTTTGACAGGTATACACAGAAAAAGGTAGACACATCAATTTGTCCAAAACTGAAAGTCTGGTGATAATGTTTTATTATTATTATTAATATCACCACTAGGATGCCAGAATGAACTGGCATCCTGTCCATAGCGTACCACTACCTTTCACCTAAAAACAGCTGGGACAGACTCCAGCAGATCCCTGTGACCCTGAACAGAATGAAGCAGCTCTAGATATCAGATGAATCAGTGGATGGATAGATCAAATTTAAAATCTATTTTTAAGTCATAGTATTTAATACTAAATGAAACAAACAGCATGTGTGTTTGACCATTTGGGGACCACTGGATCAATACCAAAAGAGTTTGGGTGATAATATGGTAAAGATCCTTGGATTCATGGGAGTAAATATTCATTCACTGTGGGAATTTTCTCCAGAAATGTTCTTAAAGCTACAGATCACCTTTCTCATGCACCTGCCATCTACCAACAATACTAAATTAAGCAAACTCTGACATGAGGTCTTCTGTGCCATATAAGGAGAAACTTATCTCCCTTATTGAAGACCTGTTTGTCCATGCATGCTCCATGTTGTAACAATCAAACTACACCCAATCTCAAAGACTGTGGTTGGATTAATAAAACTGATAACATGCTGACGTTTGAGCAGATGTGCAGTTCGCCAACCCCATAATGCTGCAGCTGTGCTCCAAGTGTGCACAAACCTGTAAACTGTCATGCTGTTCATGCCTTAGCAATAGCAGGAAATTCACTTACATGTGAAAACTACCAACTTGTAACAGCCAAGTCAGTGAAGACGAGCCCGTGGCAGAAATGACAGACTCTGACCTGGAAAGTGATAATAGAGAATATATTTGTGACTCAGAACAAATAAAATCATAATTTTAAAATCATATCAAATACTGCTGGCAGGATATATTTCGAACATTGATTTGATTGTGAGTGTTGATTGAATGTAAGTTTCAAAATAAATATCAGGACTTTTGAACACTAGGTTCAAATTTAGAGACAGGTGTGACCACATTGGATTTTCAGTTCTCTCTCTCTAGTTTTTCTGTAATTAAACCTGGCTCTAATGGAAACATTTGATTTGCTTCATCCCAAAACAGGCATCTGACTGGACTGAAATTAAACAAAAAGGTTATAAGTGAGCCTCACCCTGTCAGGTAACAATACACAATGCTGACACAGACCACAGGTATGAAGTAATCTCATAAAAGTAGCTGAGGGTCAGTTCCTGCTCTTGGAAGAAGGCAATTCTTCTCGGTAATTTTTTTCTTTCCTTTTTTAAATTTTGGTTGTCCATTATTCCAATTACTTTATCCAAGTTTTTCAAATGACCCACAACAATGACTCATGGCTCATTTGACAGCTATACACACCCTAGTACATGAAATATTGCAAATACTGATCAGTTAAATAGGAAAATGAGATTACAAAACACAGCAAATAATTTCTCGGTCTGCTGGTGAAGAAAACAATAAAATAAAAGATGGCACAGACTTCAGTTACACTTCTTCTGTGTGTTTTCACTTTCATAGGTTTACCTTGATGAGGAGGTGAATTTACACATGAAAGAGGAAGAGGTTTGAACACACGACAATAAAAACACGCATGATTTTTAGTTCAGATGCTGCCTCACCAACATCTGAACAAGAGGAGAATCAGACTGTGGAGTGAAGGCAAACTGGGAGTGATGGGATCAACGTGGATCTTATGGCCAATGTCTCTGACTGTCGTCATTACTCTACTACAGATCCAAGGTGAGCTTTCTGTGTACATTTAAATTACTTTGTTCACTTTTCCCAGAGACAGATTAAGCCCTTTGCTTGACTATTAGGTTTTTTTTTCTGTGGTTAATTTGTTTAATCTTCCTATAAGGACCTCAATTTCTTGGTTAATCAATGTCTGGTAAACTGGGTGTTGATATAGCTGGATGTAAAACTCCTCAACTAACACTGACTGTAACCCCAACAGCGCTGATCAGTGACAAAACCACGGCTGTTACTGGAACAGAGGGTGAGACATTACACTTCAGATGTGAATATCCAAAAGGCTCGGACAACAGTCCCAAGTACCTCTGCTATCCTGCTGGCAACTATTGCTCCTCACTGATACGGGCAGACAGACACAATGAGTGGGTGAAAAAAGGACGCTTCTCCTTGTACGACAACACCTCTGGAGCCTTCTTTATTGTCGGGGTGGATGAACTCAGGTCAGACGACTCTGGGACATACATGTGTGGCGTTGACCTCATGTTCTGGTCCGATCATTTAAGTCTCATAAAACTGAACGTCTCCAAAGGTACAGTATATCAGTTCACAGTACAGGATCACAACTAGCTACAAGCTTACACTTTTATGTAAACACAATAAACAAAATATCTTCTCTGATGTAGCTGAATAACAAACAAGCTGCATATTTTCCACCAACAAGCTCTTCACTACTTTAATATGTTCAGACACCTGAAAAAAGTTCTGTCAGGAACAACCTGCAATATAAAAATGGTCTCAGGTCACGCACACTATAAATGAGAACTGGGTAGTGTAACTTTTCCCAAGCATCTTCTGCTTTTTTGAAGTTTCTGTGAGTAGGCAACACCTTTATGTAATACTTATTTGATGACATGAAACATTGATGACAACAGTCTATCAGATTAAAGATATCAAATTAAAGATAACTGTAATGGCCATATTAAGTTTTGGACAAAAAGTCAGACATTATTAAATGATAACTAATCAATTAAAATGGATTTGATCAGCTGTATTTATACATAAATATAGAAAATTAAAATATGTTTGAATAAATAAGACAGTACAACAAGGCTCACAAAAAAGATGTACATATGGACACATTTTGTTTTTGTCACTTAGAATATGCACTGTGTCCCTTCTAACTTTAAACATAGCTGTAATAGTTTTGGAAAAGAATGTCCTCATTCAGCCTGAGGAATACACTCTGTGATTGTGATTTTAGCAGCTAAGATCAGAAACTAGAAAACAGCTTGTGTTTGCTGGTTTATATATTGTCTTCCCAGGCATCCCTTGAATTATTATTAATTATTAGTTATTCAATGAGAATGACATTATTCATATAGCTATTAGTAGCATAAAACCCCAAAATGTAAAAAGTTGTGGTGACATGGCCAGTACAGAAAATTAAACTAAAGCATTTAGCATGCAGATTGTGGTTGGGTGGATGGTTTCCCAGCATGCTCTTGTTGGTGTGCTTGTTAACATGAGTTTAAGACAATTGTAGATAACTTGTAATTTATCCATTTTCTCAATCTAGTATTACTTATAAAGGTTGAATTATTTTTCTACTGCTGAGAGTTTCTGTATTGGTGCTATTTTATAAATTAAAATTAATGTACTATTAAATTTGGTAGGAAGTGCTTTATGGCATTCCTACAGTTTAAATAGATGATTCCTCATTTATCATGATCACGTATCATTGGGATTTAGCTTTTAAGAAATGGCCAGGACAAGTCTGTGTTATCGCTGATGTCAGGGAGAAATCATAATGTTTTCGTGATAATAAACGACAGAACTGACTAAAGGAACAGCACGTCAGAGTGAGATGCTTGTTGATCAAAGCTAGAGCTCTCCTCAGCTGGATGTTATGGGAGGCAATTAACAAATTCAGACAAATAGTTATCAAAGACATATTGTACCATTTAAGATGGAATAATGTTTTATTTCTGGAAGTTTGACTGTAACTGGTTTTTAATGAGGACCTTACAGAGCTAGCTGCTCTCTTTTCCTACTGGATCTGTGTTCAACAAAAAACTCTTACCAGAATCTAGTTCTGGCTATTGAGGTCTAGCATGACAACTCTGGATAAGGAAGTGAAAACTGCTAGCCATTGGCTGAGCCTACTGACAACCAATAATATTAGAAATAAATTTAATGTCTAATACAAACTCTGTTGGTGTGGTACAAAACAATTCACCCCCTTCAGAGTTGTCATGGATGTGAAATCAAACGATTGAGACCAAAACGGCTTTTTGAACTAGGATGTAAATATGTTTATTTCTGCTCTAAAGTTGGACATTTTAATATAGAAGTCAATGGAGATTGTCTCGCTCTTGGAGCCGGCCTCTAGTGGTCCGACGAGGAACTGCAACAAAAGCTTAGTTCCGCTCGAGCCTCAATACGGAAGTGAGATGGTTGGCGCGTGGTCTCAACTGAGCTGAATCGGGCTGAAAATGCAACGTCACCTAGCTGCAGGCCACTGATTGGCCAGAGAGTAACGTCTCTGATGAGCTTTGGGAGCAACTCCTTCACACCCACCATGTTTAAAACCCGGCAACAGCGACTGCGATATTTACTTTACAACTAAGCTAAACAGCGAAAAACAAAACTACTCCGTCGTGCAGCCATAGACTGCAATGAGGAGCTCCACACGTTTCTGTGATTCAAAAAATATTTTTTTAAAATTATATTATTAAAAAGACGTCACTGGCGTTTCGGGCTGCCTTCCCATGAGGCCCCGCCTACACGACTGAGACGGAGTCGAGTCGACTTGAAACCTGTATAATGGAAAAGGGGCTTTTCTGCTCACAAACAGCTGGCAAAATAAATAAAGAAATCATAAAGAAAATGACAGCTATCTCTTTGATCTACAATGTCAATTTAAAAAATATGTGTACAAGACGAACAATCTAATAAACATTAATGAATGTTTGTATTTTCCAGCAAATATATCCCCTGCTGTTACCACAGACCACACAGTACCCAGTAAGTGACGTGTGTGATTGTGTGTGTGTGTGTGTGAGAGAGAGAGAGAGAGAGCTTGTGAAGTGTCAGGTGTGGATTTTATAGAAGATTTTATATGCTTGTATGTGAATCTCTGGCCAGTTGTTGTTCTCTCTTACAGAGTTTGTGCAACAGCAGCTGTTCCTGACAGCAGTGTTGTGTGTGGTCGCAATAGGGTTTGTGTGTCTGTTTACACTCTGCCTTATGATGACTGTGAAACAGAGAAGATCGAGGCCACGTCAGAAAAAAGAGGTGAGTTCACATCAGAAACTCTATGCATTGCCAACAGCATAGCTTTTATAGTGGTGATAATGGCGGATTAAACTCCTTTAAAACAATTTCTGCTATAATGGGTACTAGTTATGAGTACTTTCATGCAACACTATTAGTTAAAATAAACTTGAAGAAATGTGAACAACCAAGAAAGTGGTCAGCTTTTTTTTTTTTGTTTAAAGAAATACTGTGCTATAGTGGCCTGACACTGACCAAACATGATCCAACTCCACGACTACAACTCTGTCTGCTGTGATTTGTTCAACCTACAGACATCACCAGACTGCGAGACAATGATGCCCTGTGATAAAAAGGAAACGGACCTCTGCTGCACCTGTGGGGATCCAAGCTGCCCTTATCGTTCAGCTTTGCCCATGCCACCGGCTGACCACAACATCACATCAAAGTACCGACAGTCGGTTGTCTCTGTGGCTTTCAGCGACTATGCTGATATAGATGTACCGAAGCGTATCAGCCAGTATCAGCATTTGAACCTCAGCGAGCTGGAAGACCATATCTATGAGAGTCTCCATGAAAACTGCAGTCCTAAACACAGAGCGCACTGATGTCAACCTATAAAGTCAGGGTGCAGCATAGGTGTGTAAACAGATGTTTGGATGCTTCTCATTTTTTAAGCTTGCATGTGATGTGGGCACATTACGAAGCAAGATAGTGATTTAAGGTTTTTTTTTCTTTCTTTTTTTAAATTTCATTGCATACATATTTCTGTCTGGATTTAAGGCTGGCACACAAGGCTTTTAATGAATAGAGTTCTGCCTAGTTTTAAGGAAACCCTTGGTTTTAGGAGTTTTCTTTTTTTTTTTCGAACAATGTTAATTTTTAAAATGCTTTTATGACATGTCTTTTCTCCTAATCCTTTTAAGGTTAGTTTTGTACAGCTTGGAACTTATTTTAGAATTTGTTTTCTACCATTTTTAATTCACTGTTAAAAGCTGAGACGACAAAGCTGGTTAAGACTTGACATAATATAAGATTAAAATACACATTTACATTCAGTATCCAATAAACTGTAGCGATCCTTTGATGAAAGAATTCTGTGACTGTAATGAACCTAATAAAGAAATGTTTTCTTATTGTACCGATGTGTTCTTTTTTTCCTTTCTATTTTTTGTAAGAAAATTTGAAAGGGACAAGCAAAAGACTACCAATAGGGTCAGCTATGACAAGATCTGGTAATAAATCCTGAATGAATCAGTTTCTGTTTGAATCAGTCTCACTTTCTCAAATGTTTTACCAAAATAAACCCTGTTGTAATATTTGAATCCATTCTTGATTTATTGCTTGACTTTTTGATATTCTCTAAGCTACTGGTAGCTAGTATCGTTTGTAAATTTTGGAGAGGCAGCTGGTCCGAAATGGGGAATACAACAACAAAAAGAAACAAATGCAAGTCCAGATTAACTACTCTTGCACAGAGTTCCTAAACTTTTGGACTGGGTGGCATAAAAACTTTTAATAAAGATGTGAAGATTGTGTTGGAAATTAGTCATTAGTTATTGTGTTTACTGGCAGGTGAGAATCACTTACAGTATTTAGACCTCTGTCTCACTTCCACTATTTGTGTACCCATGGGGTTGAGATTTGAGTCAGGAACAGTTCCTGAACCACACATGTGTATTGTAAAAGTGGTGAACAGGGCCTGGCCCTGCTTTCTTTTTTTCACCTTCAAGTGTAAAGTTTGTTGACTTTTAAACATTTCAAACGCACTATAACTGCAAAATTTGCTGATCACATCATTGGTGCATACATGCATCAATGATGTGATCAATAATGTAATGAATATACACCAATGAAGTAATGTGCATTTAAAGCAACTATTTCAAATTGCAAGATTACCAAAGTTAAAAAAAAAATCAGTCTTTTTTCTACAATTTCACAGAGATTTTTAAATCTTATATCAAAATTCCATTCCCAAAATCATATTTAGATGTTCATGGATTTTTTTTTAACCAGTTAATACATTATACTACTCTGTTCTGTGGTTGGTTTTGAAATACCTGTGGTACTAATACACTTTAATGTAAGAACAGGTCAGGACAAAGCACAACAGTATAATTTCAAGTGGTAGGTAGCCCCAGTTATTCATTGTGTATATGTAACATATAGTTAGTAAAAGTGGAAGTATATTTGAAGCAACAAGGAAAAAAAAAATTAAAAAAGAAAGATGGGACAGTGTCCAGCTCCTTCAGACTTCACAGCATGATGAAATTCAGAACATGCTCAGATCCAGATTAAGATTGTGGAGTAACTCACCAACATGATATAGCCAAGTTAAAGAGAGTCACTTTGTGCAACTGGAAAACCAGTTTGAAATTCAACAAACCTTACTAACTCCTTTAACTCACTTCATGGGAGGACGAAAACCCCCAGGCCTGTTTCCTTTCCTATTTTGATCTTTTTTAAAAAAAAATCTTTATGAATTGTTCTGCCTAAATAGTGTTTTCAGAAAAGTTAATTCTTGCTCTTGCCTCATGATTTATGTGTTTGGGTCCTCTTTCCACTCAGAACCTCATCATAATTTTAACTCCCATATTTAAGCGCATGTAGATTTCTGTAACAGGTTTGTTTTTAACCCCAGCCCCCATCAGGACCAGGGATTGCTCCTCAACTTGTCTCTCCCCTTTGACCTGTCCAGCAAGACTGACTCGACCTGAATATTAAACTCCAGCTGGGATTGTGGGTGTCACTTTCCACGAACACGACAAGGTTACAATCCATCAGCCTAAATAATGGGTAGTAAGTAAGTTAGTTAGTAAGATGCAGCTGAATGGAACATCACTCAAAGACAAAATGCAAGAGGTCTCAGAAGTGCTGGTGAAATTGTTCCTATTAATCTTCAGACCTGGATTCAGTTATTGCTAGTAATTTAAAATTAGAAACATGCAGCTTTGGAGTCAAAAGTACTTGCAAAAAGATATGTGGACAGAAAATGCACAAACCATGAAAGAGAAAGACACTTTCTTATAATACAGAACTGAAGCAAGCAGAACTTGTGTGTGTGTCTGTGGGTATGTGTGTGGGTATGTGTGTGTGTGTGTGGGTATGTGCGTGCGTGTGTGTGTGTAGGCTAGGAGACGGTGTGAAGTTCATGGTTGTTGAAACTCTTCTGACTTCTCAAATGAGATAATGAGAAATAATAAAACAGGAACTAAGAACCTCAGAGAGCGATATGACCACAGGAAGGGGTGTACTGCACAATTATGATTAATCTCCAAGCTGTTTGGTTCCATAAAAGAGTAAGTTTAGAGTTATGGCGGGAGACAGCAAACCAGCTGATTGAGAAAAAGGTCACGATCCAGCCTGATCTTTAATAACAACCAGAAATGCTGATTTTGATTCTAAATCAGTATTCAAGTCTACACTTTACAAAAGTACACCAAAGTCAGATATTTTCTTTTTTAGTTAATTAAAAAAGTCTAAATAGAAACAAGAAAACATACAGGCTGGAGCCCATCCCAGTTTATGTGCTGCTAATATTGTTCTTATTCAGAAATGAAGATGATCAAAAAGAAATCAGGAGCAGTTTTAGAGTATAAAAGGAAAAGGGCAGAAGTCTAAGTCTAAATGTGATCTCTACATCATCAACAGCTGTTTTTTTTCATTAGCGCATAATGACTCAATACATTAAAGAAACACATAAGAAAAACTACAACTGGTATAAAATGGAGGATATTTTGTTTATCGTTGAACAAAGAGAAGTGCACAGCCTGCCACATAGACAAGAGACAAACATAAGAAATTCAGAACAAATAATGCAAATAGGTAAAGGACTATAAAGTCATGATAATAATGCCATCTAGTGACCAACATCTGTAATTGGCAAGGCTTTATTTGGCTTTATTTCAAAATTAAAACATGTCTTACAGTTGGCAATAGTTGCTGTGCAAAGTTCATGGAAAATTGTCTTAGCTGACACTTTAGCAGTTATGTTTACAACATCCCGTGCCACAGGAGTGGTGTGAATACCAATAAAAGGGCACCTTGTAAAGTCACGCATGAGTGAAAAATATAAATACACAAACATATCTCATCCAGTTTTTATTTACAGTGTAATGATGATGGTCTAAGCTTGTATGGTAAACACAGACATGAACTATGAGCAGCCTATTTATTGATGATAACAGTTGACGATAACTGTGAAAAGTTGTAAAAGTAAAGTGGAACCTAATTTATGCTATTCTCTTTAAATCAGACATCTGCTCACATTTCATGTCTTAATGGACTGTGCAAATGCCATATTCACAGTTTATTACTATTGTCATAATTTCCTTTAGACTGATTTTCATACAGAACATTTAAATAAAAAATGTGATTGTTTTTTAATCTTGTAAAAGAATATAAAATTGATACCTTTAGTAATGTTTTTTTTTCATAAGTCACCATACTTTGCTTCACTTCCCTTTTCTTTGTCATGCACATGTGGGATCATATCATCTGATGATAATATTAAAAATAAGGTTAATATTCACATTTTTGTTGTTTTACTTCAGACAAAATGACACAAGGATGGATTTGTGTACAGTTATGAATATTCCTCTGGAAATATTATATTATTTAATCAATGGGAGACTATTTAATAACTGCTACCTGGACATAAGTAACTGTTCTTAATTATCATGATCCGTAAATAAGGTGGACACTGTGGCCATTGTTCAGTAAAGTGCAAATATTATTTATGATAAGATAAGATAAGATCATGGTCATGAGAGCAAGTGGCTAATTACTCTGAATATTACTTGGCATTTATCTTTCTGTTCTCTCATTCTCTGTTTCTCTGTTTGCATTCACATCCTCTTTTTAAAATCATGTAAATATTTCCAGCAATGTGTGAGAAAGAAGAAGTTAGCCCTCTTGTCTCGAGAGAGAATTAGAAAACTAACATTGCGGACGGTTTGAAGAGAAATTTAATTTAACATCAGCTTGGATTAAAACATTAGAGAGCTGCAAAATGTTTCTGACCAAAGCGATGAGGATATCATTTAAAATCATTGTTTTTTTAATGGCAGGTAGGACATTCCCTCTCTTGGGATCTGAATTTGTTTTTCCTTTGTTGGAACTGAAAACTACTTAAACTGTGTTATAGTGAAATAACGTCTTCTTCTTTCCTTTTTTAATTTTCATGACAGTCGCCACAAGTTTATCGACAGGAAGCAAGAGCCTACATCTTATCAATTACTGTAAGTACTATCAAGATATACTGCTAAATGCTTTTGCACAGAGGGATGCCAGCCAGATACTGCAGCCCTTAAATTAAATGTACAGGTGCCTGTCTTTACCAAATAATTATGATTTTCTTCTGATATTTTTTCCTGCTCTGTATTTTTAATACAAACTCAGAGAACGTTGTTGCACTTTTACCTGACATAAGAAAATGTCTTAGTGTTGCAGTTTCTAATAACTATTAATTATGCTCTTAAAATGATGTTATGTAGATTTATTTACACAGCTAAAAAGATGAGTGCAGGAATAATCAGTCACAGCTGTGGATTATCAATACAGCTGCACCAGGCAAGAACCATTTTCCAAACTGATAATAAACCACTAATCCATAATGCTTTATCATTATGGCAGTTAATGCTTTAACTGTATGTGGTATGCCACAAATTGTACAATCTGAAGTATACATGAATTATCTGGATGGTCTGATTCTTCATGGGTGTGCATCTGACCAGTCTGCTTTGCATACTGCATCCCATAATGCAATGTGCTACGACTGTGAATGTAGGTCGGAGTGGTCATGTGACTGGCTTCTGCCAGAAGAGTTGTTGCTATGGAGGCAAATTTGGTAATGTGAACGAGTGGCGGATGAGTATGCAGTACATTCTAGATTGCAGGTGTTGTAGATAGTTTACAGCTTTGCAAATGAAAGATGAGCAGCAGGAGGAAGTGGAACTGGTGGAGGAGGAAGACAGAATGAAGACAAGAAGAAGATAAGACAGGATGTAGATGGCAGGAGCAGAGATAACTCCAGCTGTAGTCTAAGATGTCAGAATAAAGAGATATAGTTCAACTGACAGCTACAAATACACTTATCTATCAATCAATGCATCATTTTAAATCATAAAGGACCTTTAATTTAAAGAAAAGAACCATTTATTACTCCTCTTCAATTCTCCCACAGGTAGCAGCAGGCCACTGAACCAGTCTGCATACCTCAGAGCCTCTGTTACCATCACCTGCACCTATCCAAAAGAAGAAGAGCGCAATGTCAAATGCTTCTGCAGGAGAGATGGAAACTTTAACTGTACCAGTATAATATCAACTTACTACTCAAACATTGTAAAACATAGCAGGGCCTCTTTGGAAGTTGATACAAACAGTGGCATCTACACGGTAGTTCTTTCCGAACTGACTGAAGAGGATACTGGAATATACTGGTGTGCTTTGAGAAGACCTGATGGTGGTTTAGTTACATGTTTAAATGAGCTGCACCTCCATGTTTGGAGTGAGTAGATTATTGAACTGATTTGAACCATCCTCTTTCTGGAGTGATAAATAAAACACAAGAAATATAACAAAAAAAAGTTGCATTAATTTGAAATGTGCTTTTTTTCCCCAGGCTGGTATGACATGGAACCGATAAAACTGTCTCATGGTCCATCAGAGACGGCATACATCAAGTGTCACTATCCTAAAAACCATGAGAATAATGAAAAATACCTGTGCAGGGGGGAAAATCCTTCAAACTGTGTTGAGCTAATACGGACAACAAAAGAAGACAACCGTCTAAATAAAGACAGATTTCATCTAAACGAAAACAAAAGGCTAAACTATTTAAGTGTGCATATCAGAAACCTGACTAAAGCAGACACTGGGACATACTGGTGTGTCTCTGGAGAAAGTAATTACACCAGAATACAACTTTCTGTGGGTGAGTACGCTTACACAAAAAAGAGGATGCTGTTAGTCAATTAAAAACTTTGTAGTGCTGCTGAATGAATTTTACTGGTTTGCATTTTTGAGCAAAACGGTTTGATTTTATTTTTGTGTCACATGAAGTTCCTATAAAAATTCAAAATGGACAAGTTGAAAGTAAAATGATTGAAAATAGCAGCTTACTCATCAAAACTAACATTTTTTTTCCTTATTTTGAATGAAAATAAGACAAATGCATAGAAAAAAGGTGACTGGGCACAAAAGACTGAAATAAAACATTGCTTTAGGTTTCTAATTTTTTGGCTCTTCACCCTTCTGCAACAGACGGGGAGACCAAAACAAAAAAACCCCACCCTGCAGCTACGCCTGGAAAACCAGCAGAAGGAGAAAAAGATAATGACAAGAAAGGCACATCTGGTAAGAAACAGAGGCTCTTCATGTCTGCCTTAATGTACAAAAACCTCAATCTGTTGTCAGGGTCTTGAATTTTCATTTTTTAAATGTCTTACTTATATAATTTTCATATAATTTTAAGAATAACATTAAATTCAGTTGTGTTGTACACATCATTTGCAAACATCTGTTTAAAGCATAGTTTCAAAACCAAATTCGTATAGCTTTAGTTGTCATTCAACTTTGTTAATGTCTTTATGATTAGCAGCAGTTTACCCCTCTGGAGGCCTAAAGCATGTTAACCTCAAACAAACGATCTGATAACCAGCCATAGACAGAAAAAAATAACTTTATTATAATATATTTATCTTGAAAACGGATAGTTTACAACATAAGGTGGGGACAAATTTCAGCATTATTATATAAGAATTATATTTGAATTTCCATGTTTTTCTAAGATGATCTGACAATATTAAAGGCTATGGTCTTTAATATTGTCCTAAAAACTGCAGATGAAAAGAATGACAATGTAAAAAATTATAGACAATTGAGAGATCTGAATGAAATTATGCAATTAACATAACTTCTGCCCATCATCGCTATTCCCCTCGGTTTTTACTCTCCTATAGATGAAAGCGCAAGACCAACACAAAACCAGGAAACAGCAACCAACATGACAGGAAATTCAGGTACAAAATACAATCTCTTCATCTAAAAAATACCAAATTGGTAAATGAAGTTGATTTTTTTCTACAGCCTGTGGCGGAAATGCAATACTTTCTATAAATATGATGCATACATACATACATACATACATACATACATACATACATACATACATACATACATACATACATACATACATACA
>JAOWBL010069309.1:0-12282 GCA_028564865.1 Zenarchopterus dispar
GCAGTATTTGGCCTTTTTCTCTCTTTTTTAAAAATTATTGTAAACAAGAAAACAAATAAAAAAACAAAACAAAAAAGTGGTGGATATAC
Organism: Zenarchopterus dispar; assembly: GCA_028564865.1. Taxonomy (NCBI): domain Eukaryota; kingdom Metazoa; phylum Chordata; class Actinopteri; order Beloniformes; family Zenarchopteridae; genus Zenarchopterus; species Zenarchopterus dispar. The sequence continues at coordinate 90 of JAOWBL010069309.1, forward strand.
AAGATATACACAAAGAGAGAGGAGAAGCAAAACTAAGCAGAAAGGGGAGCAGATAAGTAAATAATTTAGAAAAAGGTTAGAAGGATACAAAATAAAGATAAATAGATAGTTTGTAGTGATTTCAATATTGATAATAATTAAAATATGTGAATACCAGCACAGCAGTAATGATAGTAGTAGTAAAAATAATAATAACAATCTTAATTTATCACAGTAATAATAAAAGCTTTTTTTCTCATCTGTTATCGTTATGTATTCGGGCATTTTCATATCTCGTGTTCTTCTTTTTGCAGTTATGGGAGACCCAGAAGGTCCACACGTCCTCAGCCGTCCGCTTGAAGAGAGATTCTGACGTTCTCTTCCATGCCGAGGATGTCGTCGTGTCGGCTGCAGACCGGTGCAACAGACTGCAGGTGAGCTGAAGCGACGCCATGTTGGAACCAGGAACATGATGGTGGACTGTGTGGTTCTGCTGGAACATTTGTTTATGACTTGTGCATGTCATTTTGTCATGGAAAAAGGTTTTGTGTGTGTGCGCTTCTGGCAGGTTCTGGATGGGAGGACCGGATCAGTGGTGCTGCAGTCAGAGGAGATGTCGTCCAGGATCCGGTGTACCTGTTTGTCCAGGCAGAGTTCTGCTGTGGTGCTCGGTCAGGAGGACGGTACCGTACAGGTAAAAGTTAAACTGTTCGATTAAAAAAACAGGTTTTTTTTGTTTATTTTTTTTACTGTTGATTGAATAAAAAAAAACCCACCTGAAATCATTTCATGAAAAAAGTCACATCGGGCTCTTAGATCTTCAGTTACACTCCAGATTAATTGTAGTGGTACCGGTTTGTTTTGCAGCACAGATTGACAGTTCTGGAAATTAAAAACATGGAACAATGTCTCTGCTGTCTGATCAACGTGGAACTGTTGGCAGCCATTTTGTTATTGATCCCACGTGGAGTCATGAGATCCGACGTTAGATCTACCACTTGTCAGCTGAACGTCAGGCCGGCTACAAACACCTTTCTTTTCATTTGTCTCCTCTTTTTACCTCTGATTTATATTCCCAGCACTCTTCGTTGCCGCTTTGATTTGATGCGTCACATGTCACATCCTTTTTATGATTTTTTTTTTCCCTCTCTTTTTTGTTTTGTGTAGTCTGTCCTTCTTTGTTCATTGAGCTCTTTGCTCCACTCCTCTTTGTCTTGGAGATAAATTGTTGTAGACAGATAATAAGATCTTAGCTTTCTTTGATGTAATCGTGTGTTTTTCTGTGTGTGAATACGTTTAAAGCTCTTTGAGTCGTGCTGCAGCAGACAGCATCTCTAGATGTTTTGCTCCTGCAGTCTCAATGAATACAGGGCTTGATGATTTTAATTATCGCTGTTTTCTGACCCTTCATGTACTCTTCCTCTCGGGCTTGAACCCAGCAAGAAGCGATGGAGGGATTAATTTAAGAGGAGCACAGATGATTTGATCAAAGCTCTTGAACTTAGAGAGGGGAGCAGAGATGAGATGAATCCAGCTGAGGCATATTAGTTTATAGAAGCGTTGAACTTACTCTGACTTAGTCCTTTTTTTAAGTCATGATTTTCACCTGCCTTGTGCTGAATATGTGTGCTCATCTTCTTCTCTTTCAGATAAGGTTGGCAGTAAGTTTTATAGCATGTCTTGGCTGCATGTTTACGTCAAACTAAGTGTAAAGCCATTAAAGAATGTTTGATTTTATGTTTGAAGTTGAAAGTCTGCACTGGTTCAGGTCTTATATATCTATTAACCAGTATCTCTCTTTCTCCAGTGGAGTCCCTCAGGGGTCCATTTATGGACCACTTCTCTTCTGTTTGTATTCTTTGAAGTCTTATAATCAAAAGATAAAAAAACATCCTCACTCGTTTTTTCAAAACCTCTTCTGATAACTTCAGTGTTATTTTTGATTCTCACTTTCATTTAGACGAGAATTTTGATTTAAAAAAAAAGTTATAATCAATTATGAATTCTTGCCAAACTGAAATCATTTCAGGATCTGAAATGAAGTCATTCATCCTTTTTTAATTATGTTGTGCTTGAATTGTAATCCTTTTTACAGTCTCTGCTAACACATCTACAGATGGTCCAGAATGAGGTGGCAAAACAGCTGACTGGCACCAGAGCAGGCCTCTTCTCGCTGGCTCCCAGTGCATTTCACAGTTACTTTCAATAAGTGGTTTTTTTAGACTCTTAATGGGCGGGCGTCTCAACTTACATCACCGACCTCGTCCATCTTCATCGATCCCCCGATCGCTCAGATATGTCGGGAAACCCTCTCACGTGTCACACTCGCGGCTCACACAGAAGGATGCTGTCGCTGCGCCTCATTTGTGAAACAAGTTTCCACTTTAATTGAATGTTTATTTTATTTCATGCAGACAGTACACAACACATATTCAGGTGTAAAGATATAATTATTTTAATAAGTTTTTGTACAAAATTATTTAAGAAAAATGTATTTATTACATTGCTCTGTTAGTTTCTTCATCTTTGAATTTTTTGACTGTTACCCAGATGTCATAATGACGCTAATACTGAACGTTTTAAATGATATTCAGCCTTTTTTGTGACCTTCCTGAGGTAAACAGATTTAGAGTAATTAGTGTCCATTTTTCAATAACCTGCTTCCTCAAACACTGGACAGCATCTCTCTGATTAACAAACAACTGCTTTTATGTTCAGCCCTTCGCTGTTAAACATGTGACAAAGCCCTTTGGTTTATTTAGTAAACCTAATTTCAACCTTCTGTTTATTTAGTAAACCTAATTTCAGCCTTCTGTTTATTTAGTAAACCTAATTTCAGCCTTCAGTTTATTTAGTAAACCTAATTTTAACCTTAATTTAGTCAGGTTTTTTTAGTCAAACAAACTTGCTCGTTGTTTGTTGTCTTTAAGCTGTTGGAGAGGAAAAAGTAAAATCTGTCCAATACATCAACCAAAAAAAAAAAAAAAGACAGCATCATAAATTGACTACCTTGATTTCTTAAAGTGAACATCAGCTGTAAAAAAAAAACAAAACAAAAAAAAACAACCCATAGTTTGACCTCTACTAAGAGCCTTATTGACTTCTGTTGCGTTATTTCCTGACATTTAATTGTGAATACTCAGTCAAGATGTCAGGATGCTTTCAAGAATAGAACAACTGGATCTTTGGGGTGATTTGGTTATTATTTCTGCATGAGCAGTTTTATTGCGTCTTTAAACAAATTACCACTATTATTGGAGTATTCAGAATCTCACAAATGTTTAAAATGATCTTTGGTTTCATACTTAAACTCTTGAGGTTTTTCAGGTATTGTCTCTAAACTAACAGCAGGCGGCGCTCTGTGACAGTTTTCAGGGCTCCTGATGACTGCAGTGCATGCTTTTTTCCCTTCTCCTTATTTTGACTTCTTTAAAATCACTGTTCTGGATAATAATTAGTAATAATCTTATGATGGTTTCAGTCGCTGGCTTTTTTTTCTCCCCTAAAGGAAAAAAAGTTGACAATTTTGTTTAAAAAAAAAAAGGAAATTAATTACATATTTGTCACTGAAAAAGTGCAGTTGCACATGCTTGAGAGTGAGCATGTGTTTATGCCTGTGTGTGTGTTTTATGCATGTGTGTGTGTTGGTTTTGTGCTGACAGTCAGGTATCGAGGACATTTGGCTGCAGGATCTCTTGACCTCTGACCTTCTTCTCGTGGTTGTTGCTGGCAGAAGCTCAATGCAGAGGCAGCGTGATGCTTTTATGTAGTTGGGAAAAGTCACAGAATTTCTGAGTGCTCCAGGATCAATGATCAGTATGTTTGTACATAATTTACCTTTTTCAAAGGGTTTTTTAAATATAGAAATAGCATATGGTGATTATAGCAATTAGTGTGTGCATCTGTTATCCCATTTCATCGTGCAGCATCATCCTCCATTTGTCTTCCTCTTCTTTCCAAGTTTTAGTCTCTTCTCCAGTTTTGAATAAGCTTGCTTTTTTATTTCTCAGTGTAATTCTTTTTCAGTTATTTCTTTTATTAAGAAACCTAAGGCATTTATGAGGGTCTTGATGAAAACCACCACTAAGACGTCCTCAGTGTTTGAAAACGCAGGTCTCAGTAGGAGAAGTTTAACAAACACGGCTGGCGTGCCCTTAGGCTCGTTCTGCTCAGACATTTTAACCACCTCATCTGAAACATGAATTTTTCAGTGCTGGCTAAAATCCCAAGTGTTGTTATTGTTATTGTTGTTGTTGAGCTTTCTTCAGCTCTCCAGAACCACAGGTGCTGAGCTTCATCTGCTCTGTTCCCTTTGGCAGAGTTCATTTTATTATACAACTAGTCTATTATGGAGTAAGCCTGGGTATTTCTAACATTTGTATTGAGGGGTGACTTTTTGCTCTCTAATTAGATATTTAGAGATGGAAAGGAAATGTGGGGAAAGAGGGCGGACATGCAGCAAAGGTCAAGTCATCTGAGAGTTAAATGGAGACTTGGCTGCTCGAGGTGTTGTTGTCCATATGTTTCAAGTTACTGGGCCTCAGGGTACTCCAAATATGGATCTTTTTTTATTTTATTTCACTGCAGTACATGTATATTTATAATCAGCTACAGCTTATCTTTGTTTTATTTCTAGGATTGTATTTCCCACAGGTCAGGTATTTCTTGGGATTTATGACTTTTACAGTCAGGCTCTGTGCAGTTCTGGGGACGAATTTCTGCAGTTTTCAAATACATAAAAAACAAATATGTCTATGCTCATGCACAATTTAGTGCAGACAAGTGCACTGGCTGTTTCTGAGCTCGGAGAAAAAAAATACTGGTTCCTGGACTTGACATCATTTCTACTATTATGTGAATTGGCTGTATTGATAAGAGGTTGTGTAAGGAAATTTGCTAATTTTATTAATCATCTACAAGCATACAGGGCTTAAAACCGTTTCTTCCGTGTATTTCAGTCACTTACATGTATATCGTCCTGCATGTGTCTGTATCTGCAAAAATGCCTCTAATCAGGTGCTTCACATGAATGAAACCATGTTGAAATTTATTATCAGTCTCTGCTGAGTTCTTCCAATTAAAGTTGTTTTTTTTTTTTAAACCTCCACCTACTCATCATGTCAGACTAGAAACAGTTCTTTGCTCCAAATATCCTTGCATTCTCGCAAATTTAGTTTTAGATATTTATTTTATATGACTTTTTAGCAAAGTAAAACTACTTTGGCCAAGCACCTGCTTGTGCTGTTTGCTTGGAAGTTGTTTTACTCATTCTGTGAGTTGTTTTTGCTCTTCAGGTTTTGGAGTTTCCCTCCGGGAATCTTCTAGCCACTCTCTCGGGCCACACTAAGACCGTTCTTCATTGCCAGTTCAGCCAGAATGGCGAAACACTCATCACATCCTCTGAGGACGCCACCATAAGAGTAAGCTAAACCGCTCTGATTATTTCTTTGTTGTTCTCGTGTCTCTGTTTTCCTGTATGGTATTTGTTTCTCCTCCTCCCATTCATCACTCTGTCCCTCATCCGTCCCTCAACTGCTTTTCCTCCCTAACCGGTCCCCCTCCTGTCCTTCCCCGGCTTGCTTCCCATTTTTCTTCTTTGATGTTTATTACTCGCCATTCTTCACCTTGAGTAAAAATACCTGCTGTGGTGAATCGTTCATCCTCGCGGTGTTTCGGGTCTCCGCGGTGCCTTCACCATCACCTACCTGTTACACTCCACCAGCCTCTCCGTCGGCCTCTTCACCTCTCCATTCTTCATCCCCCTCTCTCGTTTCTTTTCCCTCTCTTTGCTTCTGGCTGCATCATTCTCGATAGCTCTTTATCTCTCCCCTGCTTCTGTGTTGACCGCATACAGCTGTGTGTGTGTGTGTGCGTGTGTGTGTGTGTGTATCAGGCTTGTAACGCTCTGTCAACTCCACCATTCATGCTCTGTTGCTCATTCTCCTTTTCCTCAGCTCCCTGCTCGTCTCTTTTCTCCTCCTTCTCCATCTCTTCTTTCAGCCCACAGACCTGTCCACTGCAGCACTTTCTTCCCTCTCCGACAGCGCAGCTCCTCATTCTGCATTCATGCCGCCGCCGCCTGCAGCATCACATCCACTGTTTATCCAGAAACTACTCGGATTGTTGCTGTTTGACATGTGCTGGCGAGGAAATGGCCGTGTGTTTTAGATGTTAATGCAAACATGGAGTGAATGTAAATGAGGCTGATGTTATGTGGTGATGGATTTTTAACCTTCAGACTAAAGACGGGGAGGGGAAGGAAAAGGTTGAACATTAAAAGCAGGATTGATGGATAATTCTGTCTGTCCTGCATCAACGTCGAGCTCGCGTGCTTCCCTGTTTTTCTTGATTTACTTGCCTTACTGCATAATTCAGGCGCTGCGGTTGTTTTAAGTTCACATATGCATTAGTATTTATCCGGCACGCCAGAATTAAAGATGGAAAACCAAAAGAAAACAGAAGGAAAAACATGAAATACTGCAGTCAACAGCAGCATTAATGGTGCATTCATGCACCTAAATATTATACAGGAGCCTTCACTGCATCATTCGTTGTCAAAAGCTTTGTGTTCAGAGCAGTTTTTGCAGCCAATGCAGAAAATACACAAAAATAGCCGTGTTTTGTTGTTGGGAACGGCAGATTAGCTTTGAGTTGGGCTTCAACAGTGAGTTAATAATGCCCAAGTTTTTACTGGAGCTCTTGTTTAGGTTTACACCCTAACACGAAACAGAAGTTGTTTTTTTTCTGGAATAGATTTATATTAAGACTGAGTGTCGGTTGTGGAAATTCTGCTAACTCTGTTGTTCCCTGTAGGTTTGGAAGTGGCGATCAAGTGAGTGTAAAGTACTTCAAGGTCACAAGGAGCAAGTCAGATGCTTCTCTCTGCTTTCTGACTCGAGACTGCTGTCCTGGTCCTTCGATGGTACCGTGAAGGTGAACGTCATTCGCTTGCACTTTCTCACATTTGTCAGTGGCAGGAAATCAAACGATAAATAATCTGGTTTTACTTTGCTCTCTAACAGGTGTGGGACACGGAGTCCGGAGAGAAACTCCAGGACGTTGAGGCTCATCCGGGAGCTATTCTGTCCTGTCATGTCTCTCCAGATGGACGTCTCTTTGCCACCGCCTCTGCTGACAAGTCTGCTAAGGTTCAACACTTGCATACCCACTCACGAGATGAAATGTTTCCATTTGTGCTTCGAGCAACAGCTCACGCGATTACGCAGCGGCGTCTTCTCTCAAAGCTCATTTTAAACTGATCAGTTAGAACACACAGATGCAGCGCTGCGCTTGATATCTGAGGCTGGAGTTTCTCTAGTAGAGAGGTGAGAGACCGTGGAAATTATTGTGCTGCAGATGGCTGCAGGTCGGTCTGTCCTCCTACATGTATGTCCTCCTACATGTATGTCCAGTCTGAATGCAAATCAGGGCCCCGGAGATTAGCTGCCCACTTCTGACCCCCTCCCCCCATCTTGATCGAACTTTCACCAGGTGTGCTGTTTACCTGTACCACTGCTCTTGACTTTGGCCTGACTTTGACCGGCTCAGTGGGCTGAGTGAGGAGCAGTTTTCTGCACACACTGCTCTTAAACAGTTTCTTTCTCATCATCTGCAGAGGAGTGATCTGTAGTGAGACTTCAGGCTCTTATCTTGTAGAAGTGTTTGTTGCTTCACAGATCTTTTTTTGTATTTTTTTTTTTTTTTTAACTTCTCCAAACTGGTGTCTCGCATTAGATCCAATCCATCTGGCATTTGGTGAATTACTTGATCAAGGGCCACTGCCACTCAGTTTCACACGGGAATTTGGACTTGGCGCCTGGCCAACCTGGCTTTTGTCAATGAATTGTACTGAGAGATAATGTGTATTTTATGGATTTGGCAAGGATCTTAATTGAGGTGTGTGTTTTCCGGGGCTGGTCAGCAGCCAGCCACATAGTCCTTGCTCTCCAGACCGAGTCGGGGCATCGCTGACTCCAAACACACAAACAGTCCCAGGGTTCCTGGAACCAAAAGGCTTAGCTATGAGTTTGTTTGTGGAGTGCCACAAAAAAGAGACGAGTGGTCTGTTCTGCCCCCCTAACTCCCCTTCCTTTTGTCCCGCCCTTTGGATAGATGGAGCTGAGCTTCGCAGAGTTAGTTAGTTGTCTGCCAAATGAAGCGTCTAATTATGAGCTGTATTATTTTGGGTACAACACAGGAGGCAGGATGGAGAAGGAACAAGAGAAAAAACAATCAGGAGGAGAAAGAAAAGGAGTTCAAAGAGGAAATGCTGATTTCTGTAATCAATGGAAGCATTACGCATTTTGTCTTTTTAAATTTCCAATTTAGTTGCACTCTGTTTCACAAATCTGCTGATGAGTCTCTTTCCAAAAATAGTCATCACTAACTTCAGCCATATTTTCTCAAAACCTTGTTGGGGAAAAAAAATGTAAATTTCATTCATAAAAGATTAATCGGTTTTGCCTTTCTCTCTTGCGTTACTTCCTTCTCTTTAGTTGTGGCTCTGCGAGTCGTGGCGGTGCGCCTACCTGCTGAGAGGTCATCAGGATTGTGTCCGGAGCTGCCGATTCTCCTGGGACGGCCAACGCCTCGCAACGGGAGATGACAGCGGAGAGATCCGGGTGTGTATTCACAGGTTTGGGCCTTCTGTTTGCCACAGACATTTTAATGGAGGTTCCCAAAATTATTGTAGTAGGTAAAATACAGTTACATGATTTAGGGATTTATAGTAAGGAGGAGGGCTGAAGCAATGTCGCAAAATGAGAGAGGTGAGCTCAGCACAGCTCTGTTACTTTCACATGCATCAGTGATGATGCATTAAACTATTTACTTTGCTGTGCAGCGTACAAAAAGTAATTAGAGCAGTCAACATGTATTTCCAGAAATCACCCGCCTAATTACATGTCATCACTCATTTAGATAAAGTGCTTACTAATACATCATGATTACAGCGATACGCAGGGGAGGGTTGAGATGAAAGGGAGGAGGCGGGGCTCCTTCTCAGGAGGAGGTGGAGTGTAAGATGTTGGGGTGAAAAGCGCAGGAAGAGGAGGGGATGTCTGTCAGTGGGAGGAGGAGGAGAGGACTCGGGCTGCCAAAGTTGGATCTCCGAGGGTTCACAGTCTGAACTGGCTGAGCGAGAAAACGCAGAGAGCAACTCAGCCCTCGGTGCCATTAAAGCGCCCTCCGAAACGAGCGGCTCCACTACTCAGAAACGACTGAATCCATCAGGTCCGATTACATAAACTAAGCTGAGATCTCACCCCTCGTTTCCATGGAAACAAGTGAGTCGGGCATGCCAAGGAGTAAATATAGCTGTACGTGTGATGTGTCATTGTCAAGTAAACATGGAAATTACATAACAGCTGCAAAAAAGATGTGGTGTGCTGCACAAGCAACGATTGATTTTAATCCGATAAACAAGATCTTGTATCACATAGTGTTTCTGAGTAATCTGAGTTGTTTATGTTTAAAAGAGTGAAGAGAGGCCCAAAGGACTGAAGGTGTTGTCACTGCAAAGTCAACACGACAGTTCTTACCCGACGTTGGTGACAGAGGCTATAAAGTCAAAACTCACCACTTCCAAAGAGAACAAAGAATGTAGGACGTTCCCGAAAACTCACTTTATTGCTGACGTTTCATGGTGCATACCTGCGTCAGCTAAAATTCATGCTGACAAACAGTATCACGCACAGACGCTATAAGCTCCCAGCTGGAAAAAAAACAACAACCATCAATTGAAGGATGGTGGGATCACTTCTTCGTATGAGATGTTTAAAGTGGAAGAAACACAAAGATTTAAAATATTTCAAAATCAGCTTTGTCAGCATGGACAAAGCAAAAGAAGATGTTATCAGGCTTTCAGCTGCTTGTCCTTCAGACACTGATATCCAGTTGTCAAATCTATTTGTCTGAAATGAAGAACAGAAGCTAATTTAAGGGGAAAAAAAAGCTATTTATGATGACCTGATTGAAATAATAACAAGGTCATCAGCATGTGTTAAAATGAATTCAGTGTGTATTTTTCCTTTCTTTTTATAATTTTTCCTTGTAATAAAACGAATGGACCGATCGCGGAGTTGTAACGTACGACTGATGTGCACCACAGCTCTGGAGCGTGAGGGACGGCTCCTTGTTGAAGATTTGTTCCCGGGACACCAGGGACGCCATGGACTCTCTGCATGGCGGCTGGGTGACGGATCTGCACTTCTCCCCAGACGACTCTCTCCTGGTCTCAACTGGAGGATATATCAAGGTATGATTAAAAAAAACAAAACAAAACAATTGTAAACACTCAGGCCAGTTCAAAGTTTGTCTTGTGCCTTGGAGTCGAGGAGTGATTATGAAACACAGATTGGACTTTTGGTCAGTTGGTCCAATCAGAGGACTTGTTTTACAAGTTTAGACGGCTGCATCTCAGGAATCCACCTTCAAGCCTTTATTAGACAGCTGGGGAGACGTTTAAGGGACTAGACAAAGGAAACTATGAGCAACAAATATCCTGCTGGATATGAGCCACAGATGAGGTTATTTTGTTTCTGATAAAAGTGCTCCTAATAAAACCCAGTTACCTGTAGTGTCTGGATGGCTTAAAATATTTACTTTGTTAAAGGGAAGCTAAATGGTTGTCTGTTCATTAAATGACAAAGTAACCCCATAAATATATAATGATGAGTGCCTACATTCTCCCAATACAGTTGTATGTTTTTTTATTACATAATACAGAAGATTGTTTTTTGTTTTTTTAAATGCACTGATAAGAGAATGAGTGCACAACATACCATGGTTTGTCCGGTCAGACCCACTGATAAGCTCAAGTAAATGCTGGTGAGTTAATCATAAAAGCAGCTGATAAATGTCAGCTCTGACCTGTAAATGTGCTCACTCTTAAACTGTAAGACTTTGAATCGAGGCTCCTCGGGGTAACTAGTAAACGGAGAAAAAGAGTAGCTGCAAGACTATTTGCAAAAATAACAAAAAAGCTCTTGACTGATTTGAACTGGAAACTTCATGTGAGGCTGAAACGCCTGTTTTCTCTGACACTGTGTGTGTGTGTGTGTGTGTGTGTCGCTTGGCAGGGGAAAATCAGTTTGACACATGAGCTCCAGGCTTCTTTTGAGGCTGTGCTTTCTTGTCTTCCAAGTGGCATGACTAGCTACCGCAGCCAGCGGCTTATTTTCAGCGTCACAGAGCCGCACTTTCACTTCAGTAACCCTCGGTTCCAGCACGCCAAAAAGCCCACATTTACTACAAGTGGCGTTCTTGCTGGAGGAGGCAGAGAAATGACTGAAACATCTGACATAGTAAGCAGAAGTGATAGTAATAATGGAGGATCGGTTCCTAACTGCCAAGCTGCCGAACCTAAAAATAGCACTCAAAGAAAGTGTACACAAAGGCAGCTTTCTCAGGGTTTGAACCGTTTTGAACCAGATTCCAGGTCGGGAATTGTAAAAGCATAAAGCAGCAAGCACAAGGCATGAGTAATGGCTGAGATTAGACACTACACTTTTAGCATAATAAAACACAATAAATGAGCATTTTGTGCCATGTGTGGACATCCTCACGTTAATGACGGATGAAAGATTGCTGATTGAGACATTTGAAGGGTCATGATGGAGCACATTGAATTCTCACACTGAGTCATGTTTACATGGAAACACTTCTTAGAGAACAATAAAAATATCAATACTACCTTCTTACGTGACTGGAATAGTTTATAGTTCTTTGTTATTGTTGTCACTTTTACAGCAGATGGGGTCACCGAGCAGGCGGTCTCTGCTGGACTCTGATTGGCTATTTGTTGAGCTGTGATGTAATTCTCCAGGGAGAGCACTCCCGATCGACCAGGCTTCATATCTCATATTACTCCTGGTGCTGCTGTGTGTGTGTGTGTGTGAATGTGTGCACTCATGCATGCACGCTTTTTGTTTACACCTTTGTGTGTGTGGGTTGATGGAGATGTTTCTGTTGACAGCAGTGAAGGATGCTGTTATGGCTTTTAATAGACAGATGGTCAGCACACATCAACATGTCCTCTACCGCCGATTCCTGTTGACAACATCATCAAACTCTGAAATGAGCTCTGAAGGACAATAATAATAACAGCCTAAAAGGCTAGGAGGTTAGGAGGGAGGCTGGGAGGTTAGGAGGGAGGCTGGGAGGTTAGGAGGGAGGCTGGGAGGTTAGGAGGGAGGCTGGGAGGTTAGGAGGGAGG
>JAOWBL010069310.1:0-10207 GCA_028564865.1 Zenarchopterus dispar
GTGATACAAACAGAAAAAGATGAACAAAAAGGTTATCTTTGAACAAGAAAAAATAAGCATACATTGAAACTAACTAGAATTATATGAATGCATTCAAGACATTATTTTGTGGAGTTTGTACAAATATCTGTAATGATTTCAGAATAAAAAATAATGAAAATGAAAAGGCCTGTACAAATTATACAACTATAAAACAGAAAACCTAAGTGGAAAACTTGGTTCACATAAACAGACTGAAAACTGATGAATAATAACTTTCAGATGTACAACACGCTATATAAGGCAGTTCTGTTTTTGACAACTGTGAATTATAACTAAGTTTTTCCACATGGCAAATGAAATAGGAAAAAAAAATTCCATGCTGTAAAAATCGTTTTTCTTTTTTTCCCGAACACCTTACATGATAAACAGATTAAGTGTGGAACATAAAATGAAATATTTAAAGTTCCACAAAAACAATTAGCAAACTTCATGGTTGCAAGCCGTTGCAGACATGAAGTCTGTTTTGATGTACAGTAATGTTTCTGCCAACGTCAGCAGGGAAAAAGGATGTGCACTGATCAAAACAAAACACCCCATTGCAATTTCAGAGTGTATATGAAATTAAAAGGATTTAAATGATGTACTGAGAGCTTTTGAAGCTGAGTAACTGACAAATAACTCTGTTATAGTATGGATATGGAAAATGTCCCCAAAAAAAAAAAAATTGCAACACGAAGCAGGACTGGTATCCAAGGTGAGTGGAAAAAAAACCCCGTAGTCTCCACTGGTCAGATTCAATGATTACGTTAACATGTACTTGCTACATTACGGCAGTAATATCGGAGGACCGGGAGACAACTGAGCTTTTCCTGGATGAGGTATAGGAGGGGACACGTACCGACTTCACAATCTCCAAGGCTCGCTTCATAAATTTCTGGCCCACAAAGGCATATATGATGGGGTTCAGGCAGCAGTGGGTGTAAGCAAAAGCCTCAGTCACTACTAACGACAGCCTAATCTGCTTGTCCATCTTGCAGCTGCTTGGGATTTTACCATTTAACATCAGAAACCTCAGGATGAGTGAAATGTTATAGGGAGCCCAGAACACGAAGAAGATAACCATTATGGCGATAATGAGTTTAATAACGCGGTGTCTTTTTACACTCTTCAGGTTCACCAGTGTAGGGATGACCCTGGAGTAGCAAAATACCATCACCAACAAGGGAATTATTAAGCCCAACACATTTGTTGAAAAAAGGTCATATAGCTTCCAGATTTCATTTTCCGGGGAGAAGGAGCATCCTGGACCGTGAGACGACTCATTTGTTTCCTTCGTGAAGCATAAAGTTGGCAGCGAGACAAGCATGCTCAGGCACCAAACAAACAAGCACAAACCAAAGCATCCCTTCATTCTGCGGTATTGTGACACTCTGTGAGCATGCATGATGACCACATAGCGGTCCAAGGTCATGACAACCATGAAGAAAATGCTGCTGAAGAAGCCAGACTGGTGCAACCATGAGCAGAGACGGCACATAAAGTCTCCAAAGGTCCACTGGTTGACCATGGTGAAGTGGGAGTAGAGAGGCAGCATGAGAATGAAGAGGAGGTCAGAGAGGGCGAGGTTGAAGAGACACAAGTCTGTGATGTTGGTCTTCTTACTATGCTTCGCTAGGACACACACCACTAGCCCATTACCTTGAGATGGGGGAAGAAGCACATTAGTAACTGTTAAATTCTGATTTTCATTCATCTCCCAAGTCACACTCATAATTCATATCTTCAGTATAAATCTGTTTACACTCATGAAAGCTCATTTTCCTCCTGGGGAAGCTGAACTGCACTGCAAAGACCCTGCAGGCGCCCTGCTTCCCTGCAGTGTAACTATGTGGACAGTATCCCAGTTGACCTACGCCTTCACTCTGAAAGCCTAATATGTCAAAACTTTTTGACTGCTGGTAGTACATGCACTTACCTAAGAAACCCAGGATGAACACGACGCTGTAGAGAATGACCAGATACATCTTGCTAAAGCTTCTCAAGTCATCATAGCCGCAGGGTGCAAAGCCCTCGCTGTCGCTATAGTAAGAGGAATAATCCGGCTCTGTGGATTCACTGTAATTTTCTCCCATTGCTGCAAAAAGAGAATTTCTTTTTAATTTTGAGATTTACAAGCAGCTTCAGTAACAGTGTTTAACTTACGAGGAGCCTGCTTTTCTAAGTTTGGTGCATTTGTCATTTCTCCACCCTGTTGCGACATAAAGATTATGTTTCACTGCACTGACGTAGATGCTGAAATCTCAGAGACGGACGTCTCCGAACAGAAGTATGCATAATTAATGTGAAAATAAAAGCATAACTGTCCGCTTGGACTTTTTTTTTCCCCGTCAGTGGATTGGAAGTAGTCTTCTCTGTGATAATGGGAGCTGTTCCGCCATCTGGTGGTTGCCACAGGTAGTGTTTTCACAGTGGAAATTTATGATGGGTCTTCACATTATTTATAAAGCGCTTCACATCTGAATTTACTTTGTCATTAGTAATAAACTCAAAATATGTAATTGCGTAGTTCTCAGCATCATTTTATCTATTGTCATCAGAAGGTACTGAAGGTACAAGCATATTTAATTTATATATTGGATTAATTATGTTAAAAATTGATTTATAATACATATTAATTCATTTCATGTGACCTGATATGATCTTTTCTAACTTAAAAGACTTGATGGTTGGTTGTTTTCCCAAAACAATTAACACAGAAGTTTACTAAATAAATAAAAGGCGTTTTTGAAATTATTTTGTTCTCCTTTGTGAAAAAAAGTCAATCGTATTGAAATATGATTTGTTCAGTGCTTGGATTTTAATAAAATAATTATTTAAGTTGATCTTTTTAAAACTTTCCAGAAAACAGTGATGTACAAATATTCTAAAATTGTATTATTTTGTCAAAGTATATTTACTTGCAAGTGATGCCACGGTGGTGGTTTCTCCTGTCAGGTCCATACACTTGGTGCTTCAAAGATGCTTTTCTCCCTCTGTCTGGATGTGTATGATTGTAATGCTCGTAAAGACGAAGTAATAAGTATCTTGAAGCCTCTAATTATGAGCACAACTGAGAAACAGAAGTGCAGACGTTGTTTCCTGTTCACCCAAGCGCAAGATCCTTATCAGAGGTCCATGGTTGACACTTTTGTGCACAACAAAAATAACACAAAGCCATTATAAATATATGCCTGACAAATTTGAGACTGTTTGTAAAAGACCACACATTTGTCAACTTTTAGACTTGCAAAAACACAGCTGGTTTTACCTTAGATGCTTAATTTTATCAAGGAACAGAGGCATAAATTAATGAGTCTGAGTGCTATATGCCTTATAATTAGCCATCTATACCTAGGATGGAGAATAGGGTGGAGAATAGGATAGAGAATAGGGTGGAGAAATGACAAATGCAGCAAACTCAAAAAGCAGGCTCCTCGTGAGTGGTTAATTATATGGCTAGATGCCTAGTGTGCATTCCACTTTTGCCCAAGTGACAGCAAGGACAGGCTCCAGCCTTGTTTGAGAGGGTGACGCAGCTACAGACCATTGATATTTTGATTTTCTTTATTTCACTCACCACAGTATTTATGATGTTTTACATCAACATTTTTGCTTCTATTACTGAGTAACATATAATACATACACTTTCAGGACCTGTTTCATCATGTTCAAAGTTGCAGGACGGGGCGCTGAAGCCTATCCCAGCTGTCCTTGAGAGATAGGCATCCACATGAATTGGTTTCCACTCCAGCCCAAGGCCACACAAATGAGAAAAAAACAAAACAAACAAACAAACAACAACAGAAACCATTTATGACGTCTGATTTTGGACTGAAATTCCTAGAGAAAAAAACACACGTGCAGTCCGAACATCGACTACAAAAGAACCATCAACTTCAAAATAAACAAATTCCCAATTAATATGCACCTGTCATTTAAATATCTAAGTTTTGACGTTGTTAAACGTTCAAGTTTGCTTTAAAACTATGTTCCACTGCTGACCTCTTGTGGACAAGGTACTGCACTGTCACACGAACAAAAAAAAAATTAAAAAAAATGGGTGGATAAATAGATAATTTCCTGAAAACCAACGGGAAAAAAGTAGGATTTTAGAATTGTGGTTGAATGGCACATTTAAACAAACGAACAAGCAAATGAAACTGCTCAGGACAAATGAGTTGGAATCCCTAGAAGGGATGTAAAATACATTTGTGACATGGTAAAATGTGTCCTGTAATTAACAATCTTTCAGTCTTACTATTGAAAGAGTTAAAAGTCCTCACTCTGCTGTTTATCTGTAAAAATGGGAGTTTTTCTACCTCGTTATTTACGAGAGATTCTCTTGTTCGTTAGCTGTAATTAAAACCAAGAGCGATGATGACTTGTTTTACTCTTGAAATTTTTTTGTTTTTCCTGGAATTCCTGTACACTGGTGTGACAGCAGCTTTGAGTTTCTGTGCAGCTGAATAAAAGATAGCGGGGGAAATATGTGCTGAATTTTCATTAACATGGACTTTTTTTGTACTGGATTGTACGGAATGGAGTTGATGATGCCGTATCGACAGAGCAGCCAGTAGAATAAAAACATGGACTGGATTCTTATTAATACCGAGATTCTCTGAGAAAAATAGGAACTGAGTGGAGTGTGTGTGTGTGTGGAGGGGGGGGCTTCGTGGAGAGGGGAAGTGGGGGGCTCAAAATCGTAAAATATCCCCAACGACGTCTGTAACTCCGAGGAATCTTCATTTTGTATGCGATTGTTACAAAAGTGTATTTTCCAAGCCGCCGCTCACCAGCTGGCGCTCCGTGAATTCCCAGAGAGGATGATTGGCTTGAGCTCTGCTGACTAAGGCGGGCTTTAGACAACGGCATCAAGTTACACATAGACACGCAAAAAATAATGCAGGCCTGCAGGATTAAACTTCAAAATAAAAGTATAATTTCCTATAGGGCTTAAAAAAAATCCTGGATGGCCCATCATCCACACATATTAAGAATAATAATAAATAGTAGTATTGTTTTGTTGCACCAGGGATATAACAGAAGCACAGCTTTAACCCTCTGTATGTCCAATACATATGGCAGTTTTGACAATAAAGTTACTTACTTACTTACCCACACACACACGCGCACATGCCCACACTTATATAAATGTACACACACAGGTGTGTGTGTGTGTCACCCTCATGAACTAAAATAGCAAACTGACGCCTACTGTGTAATTGCTTCCAGTATTTTATTTTTTTATATTTTATATATTTCATATTTCTTTTTCAAGATTTATTGATTTGTTTAAAACATACATAAATACTTGAGTGTTAATTTTACTGATTTAGAAAAGCTTGGAAGATTATTTGATCATCATTGTGTTAAAAGTGAACTCAAAGTGGTAATTCTTTTTTTTTTTTTTTAATTTGGCGGATTTCACATTTAACATTTATGTTCTATAAAGATATCAAAACATTGGGAAATGTTCTTTTTACCTCTTATTGTGAAACATCTAACCGGAAATTTTTGTTATTTCAAATTTTTGGTTAACTTTATAACAGTAGCCAGGGTTACCAAAAGTATATGTGGATTTGACAAGTTATGCAGTAAGTGGCAGTGACTCAGTAAGACTTCTTTTTTATTTCTTTCTTTCTAAAAAAAATACGAATATTTCTCGGCTTTTGTGTTACAGTTAACCATTGCCAACATTTCATGGTCGTTGTGCTTTAGGTCACCGTGGACTGTTGTCTTTGTTAAATACTGACACTTGTTGAGGTTTATTATACAGTTCTGTAATAGTAAACGAACTTAGTTACTGAGAGGCGTATGTTGGAGAGTACGACATTTTAAAACTTAAGTTCTTTCGGTGTGCTGACCGGCAGGTGATCACGTAATGAATAAACGCTGAAGAGCAGCAGCGCATTTCGGGAGTCCCGCTGGAGAAGCGCTCGTCTGAGTCCCTGTCTGAATCTCTGCAATGATGGACTCCTCTAAACCGCCTTCGGGGTAAGTTTGGGGAAACTAGTCCAGGATAAACACGACATTTGACATTTGTTCTCTTCCACTGACGATTTACGTAAATAAAATAAACTTTTGTTGACTGAATGTAGCTTGCAGTTCATCTCGACTTATCTGTTTACGAGTCCGCGTATTAGCATATCCCCCAGTCCTCACTTTGTTCGTTATTTAACCTTCACTCTTCTGTATTTGTTGGTTAATTTTAATAAGCTTTTAAATTTTATTCTATTTCCATTGGTCACTGAAAAAAGCAAGAATTATCCTTATCTGGGCTCCTTGTCCACGGGGTTTGTGAGCACGTAAACAGCATGTGCAGCCTATAGCAGCAACTGACAACACAGAGTGTTCCAGCATCACGGTCTTTTCACTCTGAAAAAAGCATGAACACTGTAGACAAGTACTGTAAAATATAGTGTTTGACTGAGAAATACCCAATATTGGAAGAGCAACTGTATGCTGCACCGTCCTCACATTAACTGACTTATGCGCTTAAGGCTGTTTGAATATCTGGGGTCCATTTAGCCACATATGATCCAAACAGTGTGTTGACAGCAAAACTGTCATTTGAACTTTAGAAAGCACCTTTTATGTAACTATTGAATGCAAAGAAGACTTATGCATTTGTGAAAGTATGTTATATGCACTTTTTTCCCCTACCAGTCCTACTGCTTTGACACCTGTTGGAAGCACACAAACATAGACAAGCATGACCTGTGAATTTATCATCACGGAGTATATTTGAATACCAAATGATCATATTCCCAAGAACAGAATCCATTCAACATAGTGGAAAGTTTTATTAATAGTTTCTATATTTGAGTGTTTTTGGGGAGAAAAGTCCAGATAATGGTCTTTAATCCTGCAGTTAATGGAGTGTGGCTAATTACAAGGGCTAGTCTAGTTCTTATTTTTTAATCTTCAGAGCATAAAGGGACAAACAACCTTTCAGCAGCCTGTTTTTTATGCAATAATATAAATACACAGTCGTTTTGCATATTCTTTGAAGTATTGTTGCTTGGCTGCCTTATAAATAGAAAATAAGTCATATCTGATCTGAGAGCAGCTCAGTGGCCAGATGTGGTTCTATCTCAGCATCATTATGTGGTTCTTATAATAATACCTATGTAATAAAGAGTCACTGGACTGAATTGAGGTGTCTCCCACATTTTAACTGTGAATCAGTGACTCACTGCTAAAGGAGCTCCTGAACAATTCTATCTTCAGATTTCTGCATTACGTCTATGTTATTAAATTGGTTGCCCTCTAACAGCGTTGCTTATTGAATTTACTGAGTATCAGTGGTGACAACGTGTGCTGAAGTTGAATGTTTTTCTTCTTTAATCTTTACAGGTAACAGTGGCCTAAACTTTAAACTGCTAATTACAGTGATTTTTGGACCTTCAACAGCTTTTTGGCCAAATGACAAAGTGAACTACCTGCTGACAGGGCAGGCTTTTTATCCTGTCAGCTTGTAACATTTCTCACAACACCAATTGCCATGACAACTTCTTTTATCTTGTGATCTCTTTTTTTTTTTTCGTCATCACTCTGGGTTGAGCTCCTTTTACGACATAGCACAATCCTAACAAACAGATCTCATAAACCTCTTTCACGCGCTTACCTACGCAGCGTGTTTCGTGAGCAGACGCATGAGGAAAGAGGAGACTGCTCTTTTGTGGTGAGTGAAGTACGTTTGTACCTGGCCATTGAAATATGAGCAGAGGGTGCTTTTGTGTGTGCGTTTACCACTGTCTGGAAAGCCTGTGTGTGCGCTTAGTAAAGTGGAAAGATCAGTGAATGAAGCTTTAGTTCTGAGCCGTAAAAACATGTAATTAAGCAAAAAGTGGCTCCCTCGATCCTCAGAGACAAAATGATCCCCTGTAGTGCTCTGAGATCAAGATTATCCAGTGGCTGGACTAAAATCTTTCAAAAAGATTTGACTGGTGCTCACTTGCTCCTAATTCTGTATCTTTTTCACGCTGCGTATTGAAGACGTTGCCACTGGGTCAGGAGAGGTAAAATCATTCGTCCAAATGGATGAGTGTGTAAGGGGGAACTAGCATGATCAGAGAACATACCACTCACCACTCCACTCACAAGTGCTGTTGTCACTCCTGTGATTTCACAATGCCAGTGTAAAAGAACGGACACACAAGACTTTTTTTTGTGACACAGTTGTGTGGTGTTTTTGTGAAAAGGACTTGTGTTTATTCTGCTCGCTGAGTTAGAGCATCGTGTGTGCTAATTGCATTTAGAGTAGAGTCATATGTAAGTCTGCAGCACACACAATTGTCTTAATGAGCACACTGATGTTTTTCTCTGCATGTCTGGACCTGGTCCGTGCTTATGTGTTTTGTTTTGTGTTTTTTTTTTTTGTGACTGCCTGCTTGCTTGTTTGTGGGCTGAATGAGGTTTAGGAAAGAAGCTTCAGACTAATGTGGTTTTGTTTCACGGTCTTGATTTCTGCATCCAGAAGCAATAAGAAAGGAAGAGACTAATGTAAATAAATGGAGGATGGATTAAAAAGAGACCACTCACATAAACTTCACATGTGCTAAATCTCTTACTTGTGTGTTGCTTTTCTAGTCTTCAAAGTGTTTCACTGAGGTACCAGAGTTTTAATAGGAATTTTCCGTTCTCCAGTCGGTCTTCTCTGGAGTCATAATCATGTGAGGCGTCAGAATCTTGTTAGTATACTTTGGACACATGGCTGAGTCCCCAGTAATGATCATCATCCACAACCTCCCACATGTAACCACTTATTTTCAAAGGCTTAGCATATTTCCTATTTCTAGATTTTGAAACTGCCTCATAAAGGCAACAGAAAGTAGAAGGCACTCTGTAAAGTTCTACCATTGACATCTTGATTTGTGCCGTCATCCGCTTCCCCGTCGGTTGCTCGGATGGTTACATACTTTGTATTAGCTGCATCTGTTGCTTCTGATACATTTGGTTTTGCATCTGTTCAGTTTTAAAATATCACTTTCAGATTTGAATGCAGTATGAGATTGGATGAAAAGTAACTGTCCCTTTATCCTCAGCACACGCCCAGAGATAATTACTGGCTGGTGAAGTTGTCCTGTCTCTGTATATTCACGTGCATTTGTGAGCACCAGTTACTGTCTGCAGTTAAGATTTCTCCATTATGAAAAAAAAAAACAATATTCAGAAGTATTATGATCATTATTGCAGTCCTGATTATTTATAATGAGTGTCCACTGACTTTTGAAGCATTTTGCAATCATCAAACTCAGCATAAAAACATTAACATTTCCACAGTAAAGTTAAATTTTAATTTAAATAAAATTTCAGACTACATAAAGATGAACTGGGGCAATATTGTAAATGCTAACAGATGTGCTCAGCAATCTTTTAAATGTTTTTGGCCCCATACATCAGCATGACCTTGATATTACTCAGATATTCCCAGCTAGAATGTATATTGGTAATATTAAGAAGTCCTGTACTCTGGACTAAATTGTATGTCTCAGTCTAGGCACAAAATGTGAATGTTACATATTTCAGTCTGTATAGTGTCTTAAAATACTCAAAGTTTATTTCTGTGTCTTGTCCCAACTGGAGGTTTATCTGGTCAGGCGGTAGGTCAGCACTGCTGAGTAAGGGAGTTCCCTGTTTTTGTCTTTTTTTTCTTCTTTTTTTTTGTCTGGAAAGTCTGCTATATTTCCTTTATGTGTAAGAGGGAAGTTTCATATGGTCACAGCCCAATAATTTTGGTTATTTTATTATGCGTTAAATTTAACTCTTCTGAAATTTAAGATGGACAAGGGAGCATATGTAAGCTGTGATTTATTTGCAGTGCAACAGTATGCATCTGCCGGTAGCTGTATCCATTTTGCAGGCCATCGTGTTTTAAATAGAGAGGGTGTGGATGAAAGGCTCCCACAAACCTTTTTTTTTGTAACTGTAAGAGCTTGGGCAAAATGAACACAGACTGAACATGTTGACTAAAGATTATACACTATATACTTTTATGGGTCTCATAAGAGATCCATGTTTTGAAGAACTACAGCACTAAGTGCCGATCTTTTAATAATAGTTGTAGTAGTAAGGCCATTATCAAAAAGATAATGAGTTCTGCACCACTTCAGTCAAAGCTGCAGTGGTGCTCTGGGAATACAACTCTGGAATATTCATCCCAGAGCTGTGCTCTGCTACATCT
>JAOWBL010069311.1:0-15281 GCA_028564865.1 Zenarchopterus dispar
TGATGTTGGCTTGGTGTTGATTGAATATGGTGTGGGCAGGTGATGACATTGCCCAACAGTCTCAATGTCCTCTTGGGTTAGGGTTAGAAACACAGCAACCCTCAGAGCTGCGTCAGTCTTGATTTTTGTGGTTCCAGTTTATTTTTATTTATTGGTGCTTACAAACGGTAAAACCAGTGTGCTACCTCCTCCAGGCGTTATGGTGTGGTAGTTTGCAGAGTCAGTGGGCTTGAGACACATTTGAAGGCCTTTGATTTCCTCCACGCCTCAGTCCAGGTTTCTTATGAAGACCTTGGCGCTTGCTTGAAAGTAAACTTTCAGGAATGTTTTCTGAGTTTATTTTGCTCCAAGTAGCGCATCAGGGTATCATCCTGAAAAAGCACGTTCTTTTTCGAACATATCATGTATTTTGATTTCAGAACAAAAAGCGACAGGGAAACGTAAATAAGTGACGCACAGATTACTTTAACACAAAATGTGTCCGTAGTCGGGAAAGTGTCTCACACAGCAGGAAACTTCCACACTCCTGCATGACATCTCCTGCTATTCGTCCTTCACAGTTTCCCACTTTGTGCAGAAGTGGGGAAAAAATGTAGGACCTCTCTTTGTGGGCTCAGAAGGCCACTTAGGAAGGAGCAGTGCATGGTGGGAGCATGGAGATGACAACTCTGACAGGAGCGTCATTCTTCATAGCACCACTGAGGCACACTGACTGGTCACTGGTCTGACCGGATGTGCTGTGGGAGTGTGAAGGACAACAGCATGCTTTGTAATCGTGCGTAACACTCCACTTCTCCTCCGGTTGACTCGGTCACTCATCCTCAGATGTGGCCCACATTAACCCACAGCAATTTGCCCATAATGACATAAAGATAGAGGTCTGGATGAGGCATCAATCACGAGAACGTGACTCAGCTGACCCCAAGTCCTTAACCAGAGGGAAGAAGGGAGCAGGGAGGGGTTGAAGGAGGGTGGTGCCATTAGGACAACAGAGTGAACAACACTTGAAGCAAGAGGGAGGAGAAGATGCTGAATTAAGCTCTTATGACTCTGGTTTTGCAGATTTCTGGCTCCATCCTCAGGTCTCACTGGAAGAATTTCAAAAGCAGAGAACTGCCACCTCGGCTAAATTTGTGGGATTAGGAGTTTTTTTGCAGGAATTGTTTGCTAGTTTAAAGACTTGTAACGCACCATGTTTTCTCTTTCTGGAATCAGACGTGTTGAAATGATGAGTGGCGCCAAATGAGGAAATATTATTATTACTACTAGTAATAAAAATGCATTTTATTTAGTGGTGTATGTCTACACCCAAAGTCACCTTTTATAGAAAAAATAAGTTGAGACGGGGATAGGGAACAGCTTTGACTAAAACTGTAGGGAGAGGGTCGAGCAATCAGGTGGAGGTATTTCTGAATCAGCTTGGATATATCAGCTATGGAAGGAAGAGTAAAACTTGAGAATAGGTGAGTGGTGGACAAAAAAGGACCTAGAGTGTCCTTGGTGGAGAGTCCTTGGTGAATAGTGGAGATTTTTGAGGCAAAGAAGAAGAGAAGGGAATTGCAGAAGTCAGTTGAATACAGATTAAAGGGAGCAACTCCAGAGGTCTTGTGGTGGTGTTGAGCAGAGGAAAAAAAGAGATTTGGATTTTTTTCACTAGAGCAGATTAAACCAGAGTAGTATGTGTATTTTGCTGAACCAATACAGTCCTTATATAAAAGAAGGTTATCGTACATATCCCTGTAAACGGTGGGTCCAGTGTTCTTGGCCAGGCGTTCAAGCTGGCGTCGGGCGGGAGTAAACCATAGAGCAGAATGGGAGAAATGGATCCAGAGGAGCAAAGATGTCAGGAAGGTTGTTGTTTTATTGAGAGAAACTAGTTCATCAGGAGTAGAGAGACTGCATGGCATGAGGAGGTTTTCTACGGCAGATGAAAAAATGTCCTTGGTTATTTTTGTTTCCTGAAAGAAATGGAATTGGGAGGTTTTTCTTTTTTCTTTTTTTTTCGAAAGAGAGAGAGAGACGAACATATTT
Organism: Zenarchopterus dispar; assembly: GCA_028564865.1. Lineage (NCBI taxonomy): Eukaryota > Metazoa > Chordata > Actinopteri > Beloniformes > Zenarchopteridae > Zenarchopterus > Zenarchopterus dispar. The sequence continues at coordinate 2,032 of JAOWBL010069311.1, forward strand.
TGAGAGATAAGTTTATGGTCAGAGAAGGTAATAAAATAGGCTTTGCAATTTATAGGAATAACACCAAACCAAGTCCAGAATATGACCTTTGGGGTGAGTGCAGTCCATCTCCAAAATAGTTTTTAAGGCATATTTTTAGTGGCGCCGAGCAGCCAGTTGCTCTTGGTATGACTCTAAACTTCTCCATGGGGCTTTTTATGAGACCACCACCATTGACTAGAATGGCTGGGATTCACGGCGCCGGGCAGCGGCACTGGCGTTTCACGGCAGTTTTGTGCCCTGTGGAACTTGAGTTTCAGATTCAAACGGTTTTATTATTGAAAATGCCTTGTAAAGGACATTGTGTGTAGTATAAATCTCCTGTCACTGTGTAACTGTGGAGAGGCAAAACTCAGACTTGGCAAAGCAGAGATTGATAGTGATGCTTTGAGGGTTCGCTTAAAAACTAAATGCTGAAGTATGCACTTTTTTTTCTTTTTTTTTTTTTAAGATGGACTGAACAAGAGTGAATAATCATTGAGAAGTTTCCAATATTGAAACCAAAAACAAAGACCTTATCTGGAAGGATTTGTTTTTATTAAAGTCCGTTTTCATCTTACACAGTTACATTGTACATTCATGGTGCAAACTTAAATTGTTTCTGAAGTATAGTCAGATGATACACAACAGAATTTGATTGAATCTTGAGCCTCATTTGTTATGACTAGCTGTATACTCTTGTTTAATAGTTAGTTTTTAATGCAGAAAACAGAAAAAAAGCAACAAGTAATAGAGTGGACTTTTTGAACAGGGCAACAGTTGACTAATATTTGTGATTCTGGTGCTTATTTTCCAAAAATAGGAATTGAGTGTTATGGAGTTTTGATGGCATCGAAGTTATTCAATTTGTGTCAGAAAGATATAAAATCAATACCAGGGTCTACTAGGGATGGCCCAAATATCAGTTTATGCTCTTTGGAGAGCAGAATGAATTCAAAGCTTTATTTTTGCAAGGTGTGGGACCGGTCTGGTTCACACCTGTGCCGGTACCGGCAGAGCAGGTGTTCCAGTAGCTGGACTGACGGTCTCTGGGCTGCGTTCATGTCACACACCTGAGCATGTTTACATGCTTTTTTTTTGTCTCAACAAAAATCAGTAGGTGGAGTTACATTATTAATGCTGCAGGTGACTTTTGAATTTTCATATTTAAGGTTTAACCTTTAACTTCTGTCTCTGCTTCCTTAAACTCGTTTTCCTTGGCTTAAACAAAATGATTGTCTGGTAAATGTTCATGAAAATAATGATTAACTGATAATTTAGTGTTAAGTCTTCCGATGATCGACATTTTTTATTCCTAAGAAGGCCCTACCTAAGACGGATCTTGTGTTATGATCAAGATATAAAGAACATAAATCAACCTGGCTTCAGGCTATCTGCTCTACTTGCTTTACTTTTAGACTCTCAGCTTTGTTTATTAAATGATGCCAACAAATGCTTTTTTTGTGTGTGTGTTAAGATTGTTGTCTCTGTGGGTTTACTAACTAGGGGAGAAAAAAAATCTTATTTGTTGGTACTGATGTTAGCAGATGCAGATTTCCTGATGATGGATTAGTGCATGCAGATGGAAATGTCTGCAGTTGTTTATTTCTAAATATGGGTGTATAAATCATTTCACAAGTGAGGACTTTATAAATTTAGAAGAAATATACACACTTTTTGGTTATAAAGCTGTGTTTTTATGCGTCTGCCCCAGAATGTTGAAGTTGCAGGGTGGTTCAGAAGACCCAGTGGAGATGTGCAGTGAGGACAGGTTTACCTTCAGTGTAACAGAAGCAGAAAGGCTTTTTATTGATGATGCAGGTCCCCCTCTCCTTTTTTTACTCACTTACCATGTTTGCATTAGCCTTTTTTACTCTTATTGAGCTTTTTGCATTGACTTTGCTCCAAAAACAAACACCCACTTCGTATCCTTCAGAATTGGTTCAAAAAGCCCTCAGATCAGGATGAAAGGGAAAACCACCACTTACTGCTGCCTCTTTAATGCAGGTACCGAGCAGAGCCGAGATGCCAGAAATCCACTTAATGCTAAACACTGCAGTCTTTTATCTTGAGGAGAAAATGCAGTGAGCTGAAAGCGTAACAAGACACTTATCTCTTCCTGGTCACTAATGCTGGTGACAGCAGCTGAGTTGATCTCGTGTGATGTTCAGAGGAATTTAAAGCTTCAGTCTGGACTGTAAAAGGAGGGAGTCAAACATGGGTGTGAAAGTGTTTTCTTTGATACTTTTCCTCAGTTAAGTTTGAACAGAGTGGTATATAGCAAACTGTTGCTCCAAGTGTATGAATTGTGTTAAGATTACCAAAGGAGACCAGTCATTTCTTAGCCCTGTTAGCAGCATCAGCCTTATATGCAAATGACTCCTGACAGAGCATTGTTTACCCAGTTTTTAATTTACATCTACATCACTGAGTGTGAAGGATTTGGAAATGCATCCAGAGTGTAGCGCACCACGGTGACCGGCTGCACCCACATGTTTTCTCAGAAAGGATGCATGTGGTGATTTTTATCTAGCTATTGTCTCACATTTGCATAAAAGTGTCCTATTCCGATGATATTGCATGACCGCAGGGATAATGCATGGTCCATTTTTGAAAGCATACAGCAGCCATTTGTTATTGCAGCAATGGAAACATAAACAGTCTGGATTTATTTTATACTTATTAATGACATCTGTGTTTGTGGCATCAGAGAAATTACTATCGTGCAGTTTCCTTTCTAATGTAAAATATTGTTTTTCTCATATGCATAATTCTCTTATTTTTCTGTTACTATCCTGGTGATGAAGGCAAAAAAAAATATTTTCAAATAATTCCCAAATTAGTGCAAACAACTCAATACAATTGACTAACAGCTTGTCTAACCTTGTAAAGTTAGTAGAAATGTGTAAAATCGTAACTGAAAGCTGCCATTGATTTAGTGATTATCCTCTTGGGAGATGGGAACCAAAGTTGAGTCAAGCTTTGTTTTCCATGTTCTTTGAGGTTCTTACTTTGCTGCTTGTGGAGACCTGATTTAAGACCAACCTAAAACTGCTGAGCAGAAGATTGTAAAACTGTTTCAGAGTCTGACTTCAGAAATTAGGACAAACTGGTCAACAACTGTCTCTTTTCAAACATTTGAATTATCGTCAGCTTCACTTAGGGCAGTGGTAGCCTAGTGGTTAAAGAGGTGGGTTTGTGCGTGGAAGAACCCAGGTTCAATCCCCCGGGATTAACAAAGGCAAGCCACTGTGGGCCCCTGAGCAAGACCCTCAACCTCCAACTGCTCCCTGGGCGCTTCAGCAGCCCCCTGCTCCTAGTATAACCAGTGATCATCACTGGTTATGATGATCTTTTTAAACATGCATTAAACCTATGTGGGATCCCTCACTTTTAGGTCCATTTCCAAGTGTCCTTTTCTTTCAAAAAATCTGGAGAAAATAACCAAATATATATAAATACTATTATGTAAGAATAAAGTAATTTTGCTGTCCATAAAATACAGATTCCTACGACACAATGGGCATCAGTTCCTACGCAAGGTTCCAGTTTGCAAAATGTTAGCCAAAGGCCTTCGGTATAAGGCCATTCCTTCTGTTCACCCAGAGTTTGTAACTTGATTAAAGAATCATCTACCAATAAAAGCCTGTTGGTGTTTCTCTTACTGCAGGAATAACGTTTCGTAAAAGAAAGGCATGGTGTTTGAAGGCAACAATTCTTCAACATCATTGTCCAAAGTGTGAGGCAGGAGTTCTCCAGTTGTCCTACTTGACCACAAATCTACACACTTTTCCAGTCATACATTCTGGACAGAGAACTTAATTATCTGATGTTTCACTTGTCACATTGAAACGTGACAATTTCTCTTATGTTACACTTCCCCAACATGGCAAAATGTGGGTAATTTTTGATTTGCTGGCATTTTGAAGAGTGGCTGGGTTAAGATTTTTGTCAGATGGGATTTTGAATGCGTTTAATTGTTCAGCTCTACTCTTCATTGTTTTGCTTCAAAATCATCACTAAACTTTCCCCTCCTTTTCTGTTTAGGATGAGCAAATCATCAGATTCCTGCAGACTTGATGTCATCCTAACACCACCATGTACAGCTGCACACAAGGTACAAACACACACCACCAAGGTCAGGTACCATAGAAAGAAGCATCAAAATGTTTATTTGTACATATTTTACACTCAACAGGAAATGTTTTGAGCTGCCCTTTGTTAAAGTCTCAGCAACTGGTGCAAAATTACATAAAGACGATATATGTGTACTTGAAAAAAGTGACTTTACAACATTAAATGGAGGTTTATGATGGGTAAAAAGAAAAATCGTGACATAGAAATAAGGACACACTGTACAGACGTGCTAAACAAAACGGTTTTAGTTTAGTAAAAACGAAATGCTGCACTTGTAAATCTTGCATGTTCAATAATTAATAAATAGTCCATGTTGTAATATGTTATGAGGAGAAAAAAATGCATACTGGAGCTTCATAGTGATGGTGGTATCAGGTTACAGTGCTGCCCAGAATAAACAATATATTTGCATAATATAATTAAGTGAAGAGTCCAGTGTACATTAAAGCATTTCTCTTGTAGTGCAGATAGATGGGCCCTCTCCATCACAGGTGACCTGAGCAGTTATCAAAATCTGCAACTTTCAGTGCAGGGAAAAAATAAAATGTGTATATTTAAAAAAAAAAAAAAAAAAGAACACTGATACATCCAACGATCCTTATCACAAAATGCACTTCTTCAACGACAGCACACCTCAGAATTTTACATTGGTCTCTTCCTGCGATGTTCCTTGGTGGGTTTGTAAAATCAGGAGACTTCATCTCAACTTTTCACTGGAGGCAAAGTTCCTCGTCTCTGTCAATGTGGCACACTGACAGGGAAGTGTTGGGCAGAAAAAGTCCGCCAATTTGTTGGCTTGGTCGGTAACACTGGGGGGAGAAAAGGACCACAGCTATGCTTTTCTCGTGTGAAAAATGGGCGGTTTTGCATATTTGTCATCCTTCTAAGCGTTATGAGGATCGTCCAGTTCTTGTGTGCTTTGCCTTCCGACAGTCACTTGATGTCTCCAGCGAAATCTCTCTGAAGATGTCACCTCGCTCATACGCAGGTCCCTTGATGGTGGACCGTATGTTTGCGCTGTTTCAGACCTCTTTCTTTAAAGTCCACCACTCGCTGCTGTGACGTGTCCACCAGAGCGCTGGCTATGGCAATACCTGCAATCACAGGGACAAAGAAACACAATTTCTCACCAGGTAGGTTACTAGGGTTAAGTCCATTTTTTAAAATGTTTTTATTTGACAAGCAGATGATACACAAAACTATCACAGGCCAAGAATCAACCCTTGGCCAGCTCCACGAGGAATATAGCCCCTGGGACACCTGCTCAGCCAAATGAGCTATCTGGCAGCTCAGTAAAGATGTTGTTTTATCCAGGTATGGCTGCCTTTTCCGTAAGTTAACCACATAGCACTGAAAAGGCAACATCTCTAAAGTCTGAGGGTAAGGGCTGGCAAAGACTTCTCCTTTGAGCCAGTCTTATTGTTCACATGATACACTTACAAATTTTGAAAGAGACTGAAAAAGATGAGTCATCGTTTGGGTTCTTCGTTTTTCCTGATGTAAAGGGCTTGTTCTGTTCTCCTACGAGTAGCTTATTATTTCAGAATGATGGCAGGCTGGCTTGTTTTCACACTCGGATATTGTGGTACTGTCTCAACACACATTAGTGCTGTTTCACGTACAATAGAGGTGCTCTTCCTGCATTCAGCCTTGTCCTCTGATTGCAGTGAAACAAGTGTCAGGTATCTTAGCCAACAAAGCTGCAGTTGTGACACTGGTGATACCAGGTTATTTTTCTGTCTATCCAAACTATTACCTAACAGGCCTGAGCAGATTCGAGAATTTTAATTAATTAAATTCAAATAAGTTTTATCTGTAGTGCCCATTTTTAGAAAAAAGCTCAATTCAAACAAAGCTTCTATTATTTGCACGCTTCTGTTTATGAAACTAAAACAAATTAGGTTATATTTACATAAAAACGTAAAGTCACTGCTGATAAAGCCGAGGAAAAGATCCAATTTATACTAGAGCAATAGCAACAACTGGAAATAGACTTACATGTGTAGAGAGATGCAGAAATTAACTGGTTTGACTGAACTCAATTAACAAGTCACAGTCTGGAGGAAACACAAAATAAATGAATTTTCAACAAGGCAGTGTTTTTGACAGAAACACCTTTAATATTGATAGTGTTTGCCTTCACTTATAAGTATTTTTTTCATTTGAAAAATATCAGTTTTAAAAGTTGAACATGTAACAAAGAAATTATGTTTTCAGTGTTTCCACCCATTGACAGAAAGGCCTCAAGAAGATTTGTATTTGTTTTACGCTGGGCGCCCCACAAGCAGAGGGAGGTCAAGCAAACCTCAGACAGCGCGTGGTATTCATGGTATTGATTTGACCTCATATCAATGAGATCATCAATAAAAATACATGCTATTGTTGACAGATGCAAGTAAATTCGTTTCAGTTTTATGAAGGAAGTACGAGCAAGTTACCATAGCAACTGACCATTACCGTAGTTTTTGAAGTGGGTTGAATAATCCTCTGTCGAGTTTCCTCACTATCACAAAAATGTATAGCCTTATTGCTTAACATGCACAGTTTGCACAAAAACCAACTTTCTGTAACACCCTGAGGACAATATATGACAGAGCACAGTATCCACATGTGGAAACGGGGATTCCTTTTCATAGGTAAAGTCTTCATACACCTGCTTCAAAACACATTTCATAGGTAAAAACCAAAGAACACAGACAAGGAGGCACGGGCTGAACTCTGCAGAGCTAGTAAAAGCAGGTGAGAAACATGGCCGCGATTTTCGGTATGAAGGGGATCACTCGTGTGTGCCTGGTGGATGTGCAGTTTCCCAATCAAACATCCAGGAAACGTTTTATCACCATTTCTCCAGACAACATTGTCGGTTTTCAGCATGAGGCAAGTAGGATAGCAGTGAGGTCATTCAAGCGAATCTCCCACCATCCTTTCTATCAAGCCTCCTAGAACAACTTGTATATCTATATAACTGACTTTCTTTCCACAGTGGGGCTTAAAGAAACACAGGCAGGATGTACCAAGGCATCAGATGCCCCCGAGCGTTCCTACCTTGGCGGCAGTTCTGCTGTTAATGTGGTTTTACTGTCACGGCAGGCTGTCCCATCTTTCCCTCCGCACAACTATGGACCTGACAGTGCACGGTCATTACGGCAAGAGCTCAATCTGCTGGTGTGCAGGAGCCAAATAAACAAACCAGACTAACAGATGAGGGGAATCTGCTGTTCTCTTGATATGATTTAAATGCTGCATGTTTTCAGCATTTCACACTCAACTGATTCTTAGAATTTTTTTTTTTTTTTCCTAGTGTGTGGAAAGCGGATTACAGTCGTACACCTGCGCACAGAATTGGTTTTGTACAGTTCTGATATAGTTAAATATGGGAGCCAACTTTAATGTGCTCTATTCATCCAAAAACAGAGAAGTCGAGTGGCAGCTGTTCTGTTGGAGTAGAGTGAGTTTTGGTGGGCTACTATTTAAGTCTGAAGCACTTCTGGGGCTTTACGTTAACTTTGTCCCCTCTAGCATTGGTGTTTCAGAAATCAGTCATGTATTATAAGATCAAAACTTGAATGAGAGGATAAGACACGAGTATGTGGCAGTTTCTGAAACCAAACTCTGCACTACTATGAAGTACTGAGGTACTACTCCTGAAAAAATTTTCAGTATGCAATGGACTAATCTAGTTCATCTTCAACCCCTGCAACGCCAAGCAGACTCTCAGCTAAAAAGATGTCCAAGAAATGCAGGAGCATCCTAACTAGATGCCTGCACCAATTCTGGATTAAAAGGACTACAACTCCGCCATAGTTACAGTGGTGTACTAAGGCCTTTTGCACACACAAAATCATTGTGTGTGTAAAAGTTTTAAGAGGTCAAAAGGCCAGTTCAGACCAAACTGTCCATGGCAAATCTCTCGGCCATTTGCTTCTAGACATTATGCAATCAAGATTAAAGCATAGAGGCGATCAAGCTTTTGTAGTGGCAGCCCCAAGGAGGTGGGATGGCTTTCCTTTTCATATTTGCACCGCTCAAGCTTCAGATATGTTCAAGTCAGTGTTAACATATTTCTTCTCCATAGCTTTCACTTCTGAGTAGAGTATGACACAGACACATATTGGACTGCACAGCTGTTTATATTATATCTTCTAGCTTTTAAATTATGATTTTTTGTTTGGTCAACTTTGTTGTTTTTAAATGTGCTATATCAATAAATCTGTTCAGTTTCCAGAGCCATTTGAGAGGTAATCCTTCTTTTGTTAAGCTGCACCAAGGATTCAACCTAACCAGCTGCTAACATCTGCAGTACTTGATGCTCAAATGACAGTACACCTTGGTGTCCTAGTGGTAAATTTAGGCCCAGTCTCACTTCTACTCCTTACCTCACCTTTTTAGCGTTTACATGTGGAGTTGTTGTATCCCAATTCATCTACAATGAAGTCAACCAGAGGGGTAACATGGACAACGCCAAACTAAAGGAGAGCAAGGTGATCAATTGAGCAGCTAAAAACTGTTTTCAACTATTTACTGACAGGGTTAATAAAGTCTGAAATCTATTGTAATTGAGCTTGCGAGTTCTAACGTTACATCAGTATTGCTTATTTGTATATTCTCATATCTAAAATCCTTACGACTCCAAACTCAGCCATAAACTGATCCACCAGTATTTCTAAGCAAATAAATTCAACCCTTCTGCACTTGTGCAGTATCTCACGGATGACAAAACCGTCCTTAATGTAAGGGAGATGTTTTTAGCTCCTCAGCCTTTTGCTTCAAGGGGTCTCGATAGGAGTCTTGGTTGCAGAAAGACCAAGGAGTAAAAATGAGAATAGATGTTAGATGATGATTTTACTTTGCAGATTGTGACTTTCATGTTTCTCTTATTTGTAGATAATTAGCATTTTCACACGGGCCTATCTGTAACTGGATGCAGTGAAGCGGGCTTTTGTTCTTTCATAGTAGCTGACATGAAAGAACAAAAGTGAAATACCGTTTCTACATGCAGGTTAAAACAAGATCAAGGTGATGGCCGCATAAACTGTTGGATTTATTATAAGAAACGATTATTTGAATATTAAAAATCATGGCCCATCTCAAATACTGAAGCCCACCACTAAGGACAGAAGACAGAAACATCATTAATATCCTACTGTGACAAGTGAATATTTCTACTTCGAAATAGCTTTCCCGTTTGACAAATTGCCATCATAATTATGTTGATTTTTTTCCAGGTGAACACACACGGCTCCATTTGCAAAATTAAATTGGTCAAAAGTAATCAAATTATGCTGCAGGTGAGTGCAAGTGCTCAGTTGCTACCTTGGTGACTGGGTGCGCTAATGTGATTGTTTTGTCAGGTGAGTTGACACATCATTAACACCCCCCGCCACCACGTACACAGACTCACCCCACGTCCCAAGAGACGAATGGGGTCGTTAACAAGAGTCAAAATTCTCCAGGAACACGCATATCGGCACACGTCTGATGTAAGGAAAGTGGGTCTGTAGCTGTGACAGGTGGATCTGTTTGCCAACTCCGACAAACATCACAGCCAGCACCTCGCACACTTAAATGGGTAAGCCTGGTTTCCGAGCGTGCACTCGCCCTGAATGAAGGCACGAGGGATGAAAACACATGTATGATCCAGTGTAGCAGTGCAGGAAAATCAAGGTCAGTCAAAAAGCAACACATTGATATTCAAATATTAATGCATCTGCCAGGCACTGATTGTAGGCTTACAGAGACGAGCAAACATGATACACAACAAGGGCTGCTTTGATGTTCATTACATTTTGATTACATTTGATCTGATAAACTAGGATGCCTTTCATTAATAGTGTATGGTAAAGCCTGTCTTGTTTAAAGAATTCAGGAGGAAAAATGCAGATGAGTGTCCTAAAAAGCCAAGAAACATAACTCATCCTTGAGCTGCTGCTTAATACCTGTTTAAAATGTTTTCTGTCAATCATTTTAATGGCAGATATTGCCCTTTTAAAATACTCTGCCTTCATAGTCACATAGTAAATACATGAGTTCCTGTCCGTAAATGCCAGCGAGTGACTGACTAACAGTTAACAAGCAGATAGATGAAGGAGTACAGCTGACAGGAGTCCATCCCAGTGGGGTGGATGATTTCAAAGGCAGAGAGGGATCAAAATATCGAAGAGCCATTCTGGGTCAATGGAGCCGAGTTTGTCAGCTTTGCCCTTCGATTCCTGTCAAGCAGCCGTCCGGTCATCCAGAGGAAACAATGAGACTAAGGGGAGAGGGACCAACTGACAGGAAGAAAGGATGATCCAGCCAGAGTGATATTTCCAGGGTTGTGAACCATCCTTATCCATGTAAACTAGACTATGGAATTCCTGGAGAAATTGTGGATTGATAAAAAGTTTATGATGAATCTGTTTTCTTTGTTTCAAGTTTACAAGAATTAGTAAGTTTAAGTTTAAGAGGTATTTTTTTAGGGGGGGGGGTTGGCTTTCAAGGCCCTAAAATTATAGAGTTCTGCAAACTACAATCTGGACCAATAGTGGTCCAATGGAAAAAGGTCTCAGTCCAGATTTCTTTTGGTGCGTAAACATTTTTAGGAGGATTTGGGTTTTTGGACCAATCGCAGGACATTGGCGAATGCTTGTTTTTTCTAAAACTGGAAACCTGTATTACCCTACACATTCACACATTTTCAGCAATTTCATGCAATAATGCTCGGCAAACATATGCTTGCTGAATGCATAAAATAACTGCAAAACTAACAGATGTCTGTTCTGGAGTGGACACTTGGTGTCTCACATGTCCAGACGGGTTGAGTAGATGTCAGCCTGAAGTCATGGCTTATTAGACTTCTGGTTGTCCGTCGTAGGATTGCAAAGAGCTGGAAATTTTCCACAAACCTTGGGTTAGGATTAGACATTTGGCAAGAATATTTGAAATGTTCCATGGGGGATCAGCAGGGATTTATTGGAATTAAAGGTCCAGTATCATCCAATTTCATATTGACCTCTATTCACATTGATTAAGCACCAAAATACAATGCAAAAACTAATTTCTAAAAGTAAAAAAGCTTTGCTCCTCAAAAATTAGAAGACTATTTTCCTAGTTTTAAAAATTCTAGCCAGAAAATTTTCTTACCTAACTGGCAAGTATATTTTGACTTGATTTAAATATAAGGCTTATTTTGCAGTGTTGCACCGTTTCACTCTTATTCTGACTCGAAAAGATCGTGCAGATTAAAACTTCTGAGTGTTCCTGAGCATTTTGTTTGGCTCCGTCACTCTGCTGCTGTTACTGGCACTCATGTACCATGTCAACAGAGAACTGGAAGATGTTTCTTTTTAAAAATCATGTCATAGTTGGGGGAGCTGACCCTATGTGGGGTTATACGCATGGGCTGTTTTGATTTGTGCTTTAAAATTAATGGACCAATCTGCTTATGCAAATTCTGCTTTAATGGAGAGAAAATTATTTGAGAAAAAAAGTTTGTGGTATGTCTGGTCTTCAAAATGTATTTACTGCATCAGTCAGGCACCTCTTAAAATGACAGTTAGAGGGCTTGAAAACTGCCAGGTCAATTTTGAACCATTGAAAGTCAGTAAAAGGAAATGATGGAACTTTTAAATAAGACAACAGCCGGCTAACTTCAGAAATTGTGAATGAAAAACTGTCCAATTGAAAGGCGAGGTAATTACTGTATAGATACAATTCATAGTTAAATTTGAGGAAAAAAGGGTGCTGATTGTTTGAAAGAATTTGACTACCATATTGATCAAGTAAACAGTTTGTCAAGCAAAAGATAACGTACTTTAAGTTTTCATACCACTATTATATTGTGCATTTTAATTTTTTCAAGCATTGTCAAACTATAAATTAAAACTGATAAAAATGTTTTATTGTGTAGGCTTAATTGATGTTAGTAATATCAAAACTTACTTGACTGAATGTAGTTCATGGGCTTGTGGGTACAACTTTGGTGCATAAATTCAACTAGCATGCATTAAATTTGACCATTTAAATCAAGATTATGCTGAAAGGCTGTTTCCAACTATGTTTAAGTTCAGTGTTGGACTAACTTGTAGTTTTGTCAATTCAGAATTTAATGCAAAATATTGGAAACCTAGTCTAGAGCTGCACCCTTGTGTAGAGCAGGCAGTGTTTTAGTTTTTTCTGTGTTTTATAGTAGCAGCATACTTCCTGCTGCCTGAGACTGATATTTCGTGCACGGGGAAAGAAAATGTGCTGAACTAGTTGTTTTTGTCATCTTGTTAGTTTAGGTGTGCTTATGATTCAGTGGTTACAAGATGCAAATAAGGTCTGTTGACGTGGAACTACTCCAAACAAGACAGTGGCAAGTTTGATTTAAGAAAAATTTCCAATTATAGAGACATCAGCTGTCACATTTTGATCATCTTCACTGACCAAGTAAGCAGTTTGTCAAGCAGAAGATGACATACATAAGTATACTTCTGTTAGATTTTCATAGTGGAGTCTTTTGTTTCATAAAATCCATATTCTAACTAGGGATATTAAAGCAGGTTTCTTCCTCTCCTTAGGAATACAGCCAAAGTGAGAATGATGCAGCAAAAGGCACTAGATGCTTGGTCAGGAAGACGAACGACAGTGAAAGAAAGGTGGAAGAGAAAAGTACCATAACGATGCAGTCATCATTTTTCTTGTTTTTTTACATGTGCACTCTGCATTTGAAAAGGTGAAGCTAAAATACAAAAACAATATTCACTCCCCATGTAGATTTATGGTTCAGTGTGACTGAATATATGCTGACTGGCCACTTTATTAGATATACCATTTGTACCAAATAAAGTGGCCAATGAGTGGCAGGTTATTTGTTCACATAGCTGGCAGTAAACCAGACTCATTTCACAGGGGAGTTAGACTGAGTTGGAGCTGTCCTTTCTCACCGATTCTGCTCATAACTTTAGAAACAGAATTACTTGACACAGACAAGGAGGGTTAGGAGTCCACTCAGGTGACTAGGATGCCACTAATGCTTTTTGCAGATGCAGTGGTCCTGTTGGCTTTTGTCAGTCACCATCTTCAGGTCCAACTAGAGCTACAGCAGGCATGTACAATGAGCGGGTAATCGGCAA
>JAOWBL010069312.1:3654-20539 GCA_028564865.1 Zenarchopterus dispar
GATGTATTCAGGTGAGGAATGATAGATGTATTCAGGTGAGGAATGATAGATGTATTCAGGTGAGGAATGATAGATGTATTCAGGTGAGGAATGATAGATGTCCGCCAGTGAAACATTCGCTATACACTGCTGGGCAAAAATCTTTGGCGTGTTTGAATACATTCTGTAAGTTAAGAATGGTATTAAAAATGGTATTCAAGGCTTTTAGTTTTTAAACTGATTTTGAAGAAATTACATTTCATGTTTTTAAAGCTTTTTTTACTTAACAGCATTTCTTCAAACTTACTAAAGATTAGCACAGTACTGCAGTTTCAATGAGTATATAATAATCTTTTTCTTTACTTTACAAATGCAATGGTAGCCCTTTAATTAAGCCCTGAATTAAAGCACAAATGGAAGGTGGGGGACTTGAAAAACAGAACATCTGGGCTGCTGACAAAATTATATGTGCATTACGTTGTTCTCATTTAGTTTGAAAGCAACTAAAGTAATGGGTTAAAAAACAAAAACAACCCATTTGAATCAATCAGTATCCCTCTGGTTCAGTTACCTGAGTGATAGTTACCCATTTATAATGACATGCATTGTTGTCATTTCTTTTCATAATTGTTTATTTTAGATGCAAAATAAAGAGGAGTTTGGAGTCAGAGCTTTCATAGAACTGGACCAGTATAACAGTTCTATGGAGGCAGCTGCCATGAGTTTAGTGTATCCAGCATTGCAGTAGTGTACTTGTCAAATAGTACGGAGTCGGTAAGTCCTTTTCAGTCCTTACAGTCCTTTTCTTTACTATTTCTTTAAAGAAACAAACCAAAAAAAAAAAACCAAGAGCACTTTCTGCACACCAACAAAGGTAAAACTACTTGGGTTCATATGTAGAGACTCTATTCACACTAAGTGGAATGACATTTTTGAGTCTTATTGGAGGCTTAACATTACAATTTATTCTAATATTGCTACTTCTCGGTTAATTCTAATGGTTTTTATGCTGCAAACATGGATTTTGTTCAACATCAAAACTGCTTTGATTCACCTAGTTTTGAACCCTAATGAAAAGTTTACATTTATTACCATATAGTACTAGACCTAGGGTTGGTTTAACGGTGATGCATTCCTGTCACAGAAAATACAATATAGTGAGGATGGCTTTTCATGAAAAATCCCCAGCCATGTGATGACAGCCTTACTCATGTGAATAGTGACCCCAGCTTGTGCCATGCTCGGTCCTTGACAGTGGTGTGATTTCCTGGAGAGGATTGGCAAGTTCCCCACTCTTCCCCCTCAACCACACCAACATTAAAGACTTCAATGTGGAGAGGAGAGTACAGAGAAAGAAAAAGAGAGGCATTTAAATGACTTTGTCCCTCTTCCATCTTTGTAGAACAACAAAATATCTGCAGGTTTGTGGAAGTCAGAAACTTTAAATGACTGCCATTAGTAAACATGTCGCATATTTGCCTATTTATAAGTTAGCTTTTTTTGTAGCTTTTTAATCTGTTTTTAGGTTAGAATTTAGTTACTTTTGATCAGAAAAAAAACTTTGACAGCATCAGTTCAGCATCGGATCAGTCTCTTAAACCTGCAGATATATTACAGCAACTAAAATGCCTGTTCAGGAGGAGCAGGGGGTCACTTATGAGCTAACAAGGCATCTCTGATGGCAACACTTGTATACTAAATTAAACTAATAAATATATTTATGTAAACAGCTACTCAGATTAACTCCACAAAAAGGTTGGCAGATTAATTGTGCTACTTTGTTCATTATTTTAGGCAAATAATAATTATTTAGTAATATATTAGTGAGTAAACTTTTTAATGAAATCATTTGCACTTACCATTGTTTGTTTAGACCAAGCTTTCATGTCAGAGTAACATATGACTTAAAAAGGACAAAAAGAAAAATTAGTTTCAACAAACACTTTGGTTTCCATGGTAATGCTGCCTTTTTATACAATATGACATGATTAAGGAAGATGGTGTGATTAAAAACAAACAAAAAAAACAATTACACATAAGTCTGATGCTCACTAGTCTTTCTGTGTCCAAACTAGCTGCAGTGGAGTTGATTCTTTGGATGGACTCTAAAATTGTGTCTCCTGCTGTTATTTGACCCCTTCATTGTCCCCATGTACCACAAAGTCGATCTAAGATTGAGCCTCCTCTGCTGAGGACCAACAAGAGGACCAGCTACACAGCAGGAATACCATCTTGGTACAATGTTACTGGGACCACCTTCAAAGAGGCCTTTGTCATTGGTGAGAGACCAGAAAACATCTACATTTTTATTTTGTACTGAGACTCACAACAGTCTTCTATCATTTAGATGAAAATAGGCCAAATGTGCACTGAATTTTCCTAAGTGCATTCCATAACAAATGTGAATTTCCAGTCCATTTCAATACCGGAGGCATCAAAGCTTTGTTTTTCTTTCCTGCCTTTTCTGGAATGCTGCAGTATACTTTGTTGTTGTTTAATGTTGATCAGTGCAAAGACCATTATTAGCTTTATGCCTCAAAGACTAAAATTCACAGCATGGAATAATAAAATGTTATAGCCCTTTATACTACAGAAAGCTACAAAACCTTATTCCGTTTTGATTGAGAGTAAAATGACAATGATCAACTGCTGAAGATAGGCAAATAGTGTATTTATCTATTGTGGGCATTGTTCAAAAAGTTATCAGTTTGGCTTGCATCTTTTTCCGACATAATCAGCTTATTGTAGTTAGGAGGAAGAAAAGTTAAATGTGATAAATGTCATACATATACTTTCACATGTCTCTAAGTATTGTATCATTATATTTTTGTATTGAATTACATCTGTGTGTATTTGCCTGGTAAAGGTATTTTCCCATTAAGGCAAGTTAAGGGTATTTTCCGAATACAGTATCATTTCTGCCTCAGGATGAGAGCCTTCTGCAGTAAAATGAACTGTAGCAGAGAGACTGTTTGTGAGTGAACATGTGTGTTTGACATTGGTTGAGGCAGTGTTCCGTGGATAAACTAATTAGACTAGCATGAGTGGAGATACGTGGAGAGAGAGGTGGTTATTATCCTTAGCCAACAATCAACTATTCTCAATGGCCCACAGTGTCTAGTGACAATTTCACACTTGGCTGAGGCTTTGGTTTATATTACCAAGGGAGCTGAGAAGGGCCTGGTTCAAGAAGAAAAGGCACTAGAGCGAAAGCTTTAAACAGACAAAAATCTTTAAGGGTTTAAAAAAAAAAAAAAAAAAGCTAAAATGGCAAGTACAGAAGGATTGATGGATGACTGAATAGAAAAGGGAAGGAGAAGGGGGGAGGGTCATGTGAAATGTGAACTGCCTCATAGATAGCAGAGGTTATCTCCTCAACGGTCTGATTTTTATTACTAATAGGAAAGGCAGTTTGAGCTATTGTAAAAGGGGCAGGCTTTACCACTGGGTGACACCTTTTATTTGTTGTCTAATCTAAAGCTTTAGGAAATCAGTAAAGACACCTTTTCTCATTTTATTGCACAAATTTAATATTTGGGAAAAGTATTTGTGTCATATCTTAGAGCCATACTCATAGAAAAAATAAACTGCACTTCAGTTAGTTTTTTTTCCCCTCCTTTGTCTCCCAGAGTCAGCAATTTCGGCCTAGATAGGTGATATAGTATGGAACCCATTTTTGCACTTTATACGGAGTTGTGTTACATACAAAGTAGACTCTGCTACATGTTGATAGTCCTGTTTGTCACAAAAGTATAATGGAAAAGCTTTTTGCCAATTTGCACGTCTTAGGCAACCCTGAGTGTGTTGTAGTCTGTCAGTCACGTACGTACGCACTTACTTACTTACTTACATACACACACACACACACACACACACACACACACACACACATATATATATATATATATATATATATATATATATGTATATATATATACATACATACACACACACACACACACACACTAACATACATATACACTGATGGTGGAACCGCAGGCTGTCAGTATAAGGACTGTAAAGGTTTGGTCCAAAAACACAGAGGAGGCATTGCAAGAGTGCTTCAGTGTCACAGACTGGGATCTTTTTAAAGAAGACTTTGGGGATGATAGTGAAGGCCTCTGTCGTTGCATTACAGACTACGTAAAGGTTTGTGAGGACAGCATTGTCCCAACAAAAAAGGTTCACATTTTTTCTAACAATAACCAATGGATAAATAAAGACATTAAAGGCCTTCTTAAGAGGAGGAAGAGGGCTTTCAAGGCCAAAAATCACCAGGAGCTCAGGGCTGTTCAGAGGGAACTGAAGAGGAAACTGGGAGAGGCCAAAAACACCTATAAGGTGAAGATCGAGGCCAAGATGGGGCAGAACAACACAAAGGAGGTGTGGAAGGAGATGAAGAAGATAACAGGTTGTGGGAAAGTCACACCTGGAGTTAAAGGTGGCCCAGAATTTGCTACAGAGCGGAACCTATTCTTTAATAGGTTTGACACTACTGAGGGCTCTGTCTGTGGATCTGGGCCCCCACCTCCCATCCATGGGCCTATTCACACCTCTGCTGCAGTCTCTGCCCCCCCTCCATGCAGCAGTCTGGCTCCCTCCCTCTCCCTCAGTCCATCTGCATCTCTAACTGACAGCCCCCACTCACCTGACAGCCAACCACTCATGGCCTTATCTCCACCTCCAGCCAGTTGCAGAGGGAGTTCTCCAGACTGAAGGGGGATAAAGCGGGCCAGACAACATCAGCCCCAGGGTCCACGGGGTGTGTGCTGGACAGCTTGCAGTGGTCTTTCAGGACCTCTTTAATCTCTTCCTGAGATTGAAGAAGGCGCCTCCTGTTTGGAAGGCCTCCTCCATTTTCCCAGTACCAAAGAACAGACATTCTTTGGTACTGGGACGTTCTTTGGTACCACAGGCCTGTGGCGCTTACATCACACGTCATGAAGACACTTGAGAGGCTTGTTCTTCATCATCTGAGGTTACTGTTCTCTGCCTTCCTGGACCCCCTTCAGTTTGCATACCGGCAGTACATCGGTGTGGAAGATGCCATCATCTTCCTCACTCACAGGACTCTGTCTCACCTCGAGGGTGCAGGAAGCTCTGTGAGAGTCACTTTCTTCGACTTCTCCAGTTCCCTCAACAGCATCCACCCCAGCCTCCTGATTGACAAGCTGCTGGATATGCAGCTTCGCCCGGTCATCGCAGCCTGAATTCTGTACTACCCCACAGACCGACCACAGTATGTCAGGGTGGACGGCTGCGTATCTGGGACTATTTTCAACAGCACAGGGGTGCCTCAAGGAACTGTTCTGTCTCCATTCCTCTTTACCCTCAACACCTCTGATTTCCAGTTTGATTCTGGATCCTGCCACCTCCAAAAATTTTCTGGTGACTCCTCCATAGTCGAATGCATGAGCAATGATTATGAGGAAGATTTACAGAGGTCTGGTGGAGAGCTTTGTTGCGTGGTGCAGCCGGAACCGACTTCAGCTCAACATCGGCAAAACTAATGAGATGGTGGTGAACTTCAGGAAGAACCAGGGTCAACCTGTGCCAGTTACCATCTGGGGCAAGGAGGTGGAGATAGTGGACTCATACAGATACCTTGGGGTCCACATCAACAACAAACAGGAAAGACCAAAGCAGGAAAGTTCTTCCTGAGGAGGTTGAGATCATTTGGTGTCTGCAGCAGGCTTCTCGAGGCCTTTTACCAGTCCTTGGTGGCAAGTGCACTATTCTTCACTGTAGTGTGCTGGTGGGGTGGTGTCAGGTCTGGCGATGCCAATAGACTTAATAAGGTGGTGAGGAAAGCCCGTTCTGTGGTGGGTCTGGACCTGGACAGCCTGGAGGTGGTGGCTGAGAAGAGGGTGAAGGACAAAATCTGTTCAATCCTGGACAATCCTTCTCACCCTCTGTACAATGAGCTGTGGCTGATGGGCAGCTCTTTCAGCCAGCATATTGTTCCACCCAGGTCCAGGACTGAACGACTCAGATGCTCCTTCATACCCACCTCCATCAGGGGAAACTGCTGTAATAACTTGGGCTTCTCTCCTTATTAATATTTTTGTTTTAATTTCTCAAATACAAAATCTCCCACAAGAGTTTTGTAAAGATTATTTGACTGTTACCAGGAGTATTTTTCAGAGGAAAGGATGTTGTTCTTTGTATAAACAGAAGTCCTGCAATGTATAATTCTGCTTGCTTTGTGTAATTCTCCTGTTCTGTCTGTCTGCCTGTATGTGCACACACGTATTCGCATGTCTGCGTGGTGGACTATTATGATAAGGCGGACAACCTATCTTAAAAAACATCTGTGACTCTAATAATTATCTGAATCAGTTAAGAGCAGTTATTGTCATTTTGTGACTGATTTATCATGTAGTTTAAGGAAATGACCTAAAGTAAGCTTGACAAGCTATACATTGTGGATGCACTTTGCTCAGTGGTGCGATAAACCATTAATTTGTGAAGAAAGTCACTGAAATTAAAGCATTACAGACTGCAGCAGTGCAAGCAGTGTGAAGGTCGTGAACCCAGACAAAATCTAATTAATAATACACACTTGGCATCAAGTGGATAGGGATCTACCACACAGTGACTATGTGGCTGTGCAGAGTGTGATATGTTGCAATCTGTCAATCTTCCTACAGTACTCAGTACTGCTAAAAACAATAACACGAACTGTCTATTTTTCCCATTCAGCAGATATTTAAAAACTGTAAGAGGTTTTCTAGATAAAAACAGTCGAGCCATAGAGACAAATTAATGAATAATGAATTCATTGCACTTGGTGATAATTCCCCTTGTTTAAGATTAACTTTATTTTTACTGTATAGATTTGGAAAAAATACAGCATGAAAGTTAAATAAAAGTTATTTATTGATGAAACTTTAGCTTCCAGCAAATCATTTTACCTCAAATACACATCGGCTAATTGGTATTTTGCAAAGTAAAAAGTGTGGACCTTTGCATCCCTATTTCTCTGGTTTATTACACTAAACACGTGTGATATTGAGTGAGTGTGTAGTGAGCTGCTATCTGAGAGGAGTGCTTGACTAGGAAAATATGGAACTATGAGTGCTTTAAAAGCATTACATACTGACTTTAAAGAGAAAACATTGCGCCACGCATTATTATTCCTATTTACTTTCTCTAAATAATTTTAAAATGCTGCATTGGGGAGATACAGAAATAAGAAATCTTAGTTTTCGAGCAGAAGATTTAAACAGCCACTGCATTATGGTCCTATTTTAGAATGACTGAAGAAACAGTTGAACATGGCTGGGATCCTTTCATGCAAAGGAAAGGAGGATGTCACCTCTTTGTAGGTCCAAAGAATCATTAAAAAAATGATATTAACATGAAGAAAATAATGATTGTAACATAAATATTGTTAGCCATTTCTGTGTCAACCATAGTCGTAAACACAAAGGAGCTGTAATTCCCTCCAGGGACAAGCACTGCTCGTGGTTAAAACTACAGTTGGGAACTTTCCAAAAATCCAGAAATTAGCTTGAAAATTAGAAAACATGTAGTGTTCATACCCCTCCCAACCCCTCAGTTGGGCTCCAGAACTGTCCTGAACCTCCCTTGCTGTTGAGGAGCAACCTCGCTAGAACGTGTGTATGTGAGCTGTTGTGCCCCAGCACGAGAAGGTTATGTTTCTTCAGAAACTTGAAGTGTCAGAGAACAGATACCTGAAAATAAATCAGTAACGGAACTCATTTTGGGAAATACGTTTTATATGACTTAACTGTATTTGAATGTACCGCTACATCAGGTAACTTTTAACATTTGCTTAGACTTAGTGTGTGTTTTCCTCAAGCGTTTACATGCCACTGGCACCAGGGTGAGAGAGTTTCCTTGATTACTGCACAAAGACTGCTTTTGATATTGCAACCACATTACTTTACTGGAGGACACCATACCAACATATACAACTAATATTCAAATAATGTTTGAATAAAAAAAGTGCAAGCCAACTGGACTTCTAAGTACAATAGAACTAACCTGGTCAGCTTTGACCACAATCTTCGTCTTTTACAATATGCAGACATGACTGTGCACCTTATTGTAAACACTTGGTCTGCTCCTAAATGCCAAATAGTAAACCAGATACAGGCAAAAAATAGATGATTACCTGTCTAGAAGAAATACTGCTAATTTGGAATCCAGCTAAAAACCCTTCAAGTCCCGCAGCTCCCTCAGTGCTACTCCAATATTTTGTTTGGAGTATAATATTTTGTTAATGGAGAAGTACAGGGTCAGCCAGAGGGAGCTTCTTTGCGTCTTAGTAGATCTAGAAAAAGCTTATGACAGGGTGCCTACAGAAGAACTGTAGTTTGAGGAAGTTTGAAGAAGTCTGGAGTGGTAGAGAAGTGTGTTAGAGTGGTGCAGGATATAAATGAGAGCTGTAAGACAGTGGTGAGGTATGCCATAGGTGTAACAGAGGAATTCAAGGTGGAGGTGGGACTGCACCAAGGATCAGCTATGAGCTCCCTCTTGTTTTCTATGGTGATGTTCAGGCTGACAGATGACGTTAGACAGGAATCTCCATGGACCAAGATGTTTGGTAATCTGTAGTGAGAGCAGGGAGCAGGTGGAGGGAAATTTGAAGAGTTGGAGGTACACTCTGAAAAGAAGAGGGATGAAGGTTAGCCGCAGGAAGACAGAGCACATGTGTGAATGAGAGGGACACAAGTGGAAGAGTGAGGTTACAGGGAGAAGAGATAAAGAAAGTAGAGAATTTTAAGTACTTTAGGTCAACAACCCTGAGCAACCAAGAGTATGCAAGCAGGTTGGAATGGGTGGAGAAAAGTGTAAGTAGTGAAGTGTGATAAAAGGGTGTCAGCAAGAATGAAAGGAAAAGTGTACAAGATGGTTTGGAGACAGTGGCACTGAGGAAGAGACAGGAGGCAGAGCTAGAGGTAGCAGAAATGAAAATGTTGAGATTCTCTTTGGGAGTAACAAGGGTAGATTGAATCAGGAATGAGTACAGTAGAGGAACAGCACAAGTTAGATGTTTTGGATATAAAGTCAGAAAGGCCAGACTGAGATGGTTTGGACATTTACAGAAAAGGGATAGTGAATCTATACGGAAAATGATGTTAAGTTGGGAACTGCCAGGCAGGAGGCTTAGAGGGGGACCAGAGAGGAGGTATATGGATGTAGTGAAGGAGGTCATGAGGGTGGTTGGTGTGAGATGAAGAGGATTCAGAGGATAGGGCTAGATGGAGATGGATGACTTGCAGTGGTGACCACTGAAGGGAGCAGCAAAAGAAGAGATCATTTTCTTTTCAGGGTCAGGAGTTGCGTCCTGCATCATGTTGAGAAGCTTAAGGTCTTTTTAACAAATGAGGATGAAAATGGACTGGGAGATTGACAGGCAAATTAGTATTGTGGCTGTATTTTTTCCCTTTCTATTTTGTCACAGCAGCATGCAGAATGTATCCTACTTAAAAATTCTTCTGTAGTTTTTATACAGAGTATTTGCTTACTGTTGTCTTCTCCAAATATGTCAATCCTTGCCATCGATCATAGTGCCCGGTTGCATTTGCTGGATCAAAGACTCATTTTTTCTTATCAGCATTGGATGGCTAACTGCTTTTACACCACAGCATTCTTTTCAGGATATTGGAAAAGATCTTTATAATCTAATTCCTCTTGAAGCTTTTCTTTATTTTTTTTTTTTTTTTTTTTTTGCCTGACAATGCCACATTGTCAGTTTTGTTTCTCAGTGTCATCAGTTGTTTTGGCCTTTTACTCACAATACACACTGCTTAAGCCTCGGTCATGAAGGTTCCGATGAACTGTGGGTTTGTGCAAATCTTCCAGTTTGCACAAAATCTGGAGTTCATAGACATTCGTGGAGGGGGTGCATAGTTTCCTACAGCCTTTGTAGGAACTTGGTATGGCTGCTGTTCAATTTGCTTAAGCAACCTGATGCATGCTTGAGAAAATTAGATGATTTTGTGCTGCATGCTTTTTTTTTTCACACTGTAAAAAAAGAGAGCATTTTGGAGTTGTTGGGAGGTTTATTTTGTCACGTATGCTGGGTGGTGCAGTCCACTTATAATGAGAATGCTAATTTTGGCTAGCAGGGGCTTTGTCTGATTGGGTTATTGCATGCACATAGAAGAGAATGATATATACAATCCTAGAAAACTCTGAGATTTACATCAAATAAGCAAATTCCCAAAATGTTGACTTTTCCTTTTAAGTTGGTAACAGAAATGTCATACAGATATTGTTTTTTATGGTATCTGGGACCACTTGGGCTTATTTTAAGAGGACTGTTACCCTCAATTAACTACAAAAACAAGAAAATGTATGAGTTCTTTACCTCTATTATGTACAGGACAGACATCTAGTGGAAAGCTTTAAAAAATGGTTTTTAGTCTTTGTTGGCAGTCTTTTAGTCCCTCTGGATTAAATATGTTGATGACAGAATAGCTTTGTCACACTTGACAGTTGAATGAAAACACTTGCTATAATATGAGCTCCTGTTGGGTAGCACAGACAAATCAAAAATGTGTTTGAGATCTATTTTTCCATTTATTATTTTTTGATATACATTGTAACAATTATTGGATCCTTATCAAAAATTTTGCTAAATTAACATTTTGGCCATATATTTCTTGAATACTCGTCATAAATCAAGTTTCATTGGTAAATGTTTGGAGAAACTTTGAGTGTTCTTTTTTTTTTTTTAATCAAGCTTTAGGTTAAATCTTGAGATATTTTGGTTGTTACATGCATTCACAGTGTGCCTGTAATCTGATAGTGAGTCTTTGCTGGAACAAATGTCCAAGTGTTGTATTTTATTAGGTTAAAGGTTTGTGTATTTTCAGTTGAGCTAATAAATTTAAATGTTGTCTGTATTTAATTATCTTACCTCTGTTTTTCTTAGGTAACTTTGGAGATTGTTACTTTGGCACTGACATTCCAAAGGACTGGTGTGAAAATGATGAAGAGATGGACTTTGAGGAGAAGAGTGGAACTGGATGGATGTTACAAATGCACTTAATACTCTAAAAATGGAAGATCTCCTTCCTGAGTTGTTGGACTCCATTTGTGCTCTTCTCACTAGTTGGGTGGTGATCAATAAACTGCTTCTCTTTCAAACCAGCTTTACTGATGAGGGTTTAGTGGAGATTTATGTCTCATCACATTCAGTCAGATCCATGCAAATGTTTACAGCAAAATGTAAAAAAGTTCAGTGTTGTCTGCTGTATCAAACTTTTTGACAATCAGAGTCTATGCTGGACTTAGTTCCATAATACACTTCCACAAAAGGTTATCATTTTTCACAAAAACAACTTTAAGTGGACTTCTCAGGTAGCAAATGCAGAAGGTAATTATAGTGTCATTACTGTCATGGGTTTGTTTCTGTTGTATGTATAAAACTCTCAAGGAGATATATAATTTACTGAAAGTTTACTGGAAAATCCTTAAAATATGCAAGTTGCTTTCAGGATTTTGCACATTGTGTCTTTTTAGGCCAGATATCTTAACTGAATTGACAGACTTAAGTGCAGCAGGAGATGACGTTTGTAAGATCTAAATTGAGCGGTGCTCAGTTTTGATTAGATCAATAGTGTCGTATTTTTTTCATAGCTTCAGAAGTGTTGATGAAAAAAAGAAAAAGACCCAGCAGGGGTTTGCTCTGTGGCCAGAGCTTCAGCTTTCTATACTGTACAATTACATTAACAGTGACAGCACTAAACCAACAAAGGGACAGATGATGTGTGTACTTTAAGAAAATGACTAATGAATAAACAAGTCAAAGGTCAAGTAGAAAGTTCAAATATTATAGGTGGATGTGTCTCATTTCACATATTTATTTCTACACAAGCTATATGTACATTTCATAACATGGAAATAAGAGCATTTTGAGTTGTTTGGAAGTTTATTTTGCCTGACAGGATTATGGGATGCACAGAGAAGAGAAAGCATTTACCCCTTTTCCAAACTCAGAGGTTTGTGCCAAAATAAGATAATTCCTAAAAATCTTTGACTACTCTTTTTTTTTTAAATTGTTTTTATTTCGTTTTAGTAATGATGTAAATATTGATTATATCAGACATTTATTTAACTCATCCAGAAGGATGTATCTTAATGTTTCTACAGACACATTTAATACTGATCATTTTAATTACATGTCTTCTTAAACATCTGTACAGATTTAACAAGTATTTAAAAAAAAAAAAAAAAAGACAGCTGCTCCTCAGCTTGAGGGCCATGCAGCACTCTGTTGGGTGTAGGTGTACTGGACCTTGTCCTTACTCCTGTACTCAAATCCATTTTTCATTGCACAAAAGATCTTCACTCACCATAAATTCTAGCATTTTCAACTTTTGTAGTTTCCTGTAAACGCTACAAATAAACTGAAATAAATCTCAGCTGCTGATACTTCTGTGGAAGCTGGTCACCTTATTTACATAAGCCATGTACACAAATTGATGGTAGCAATACAGGTGGAATAATCTAAACTACATATTCTAAACTACTTCCAGTAGTTGGTAGTTTACCTACTAACTTGTTCAAAACTACTAACAATAGTTAGTAGTTTAGAATATAGGGAGAAAACAAGCATTATCTTTGTCAATACTGAAATTACGATTATCCACTGACTCGTGAAGCATGTTACATTTATCACACTTATAAAAATGCTGGCATTTCCACTGTATCTTGTGGACTAAAGAGAATTTCTGGCAAATAAAAATAAAAATGGATTCAGGTCCACAGAATGAATCCTACTAAAATAATCCCTGGGGGGGAAAAAAACAACAAAAAAACAGAAATGCTAGCATAACCTCTGTTATTTTGAATTCACTCACCCATGGCCAAGAGGCATCTATACCTGCAGTGTGCATGTCATCCAGAACACAAGATAAAACTTTGTGGCAAAATATTTTTTGTCCTCGTCTACATTATGTTATTATTATTGAGAGCCGAAATGGAATTGTGATTAAAATGTTATTAACTCTACAGTCCAAAGTGGCAGGACTGGTTCAGTATAACTAAATGTTCTGGCAAGCGATGACATTATCAACAGTGGTATTGGCTGTATTTATTACGTCTGTGTGCTATTTCACTTGTACAGAATATAATATCAAGGAAAACACTTGAAATAGAGGGACAGGCAATATCTCCATGGTGCACAATGTTTTGTCCAAAAGACAGCATGTATAGTCAAGCAGAGTCCCGTAAAGCCTGAACACCAGCGAGTAGGTGCAGGTAATGAATGAGTAGATGAGGCTTGGATAGCGAGAAAAGTTGGTACTGTCAAATATTTCCTTCCTACGACACTTCGGGGTTAGTCACAAGAGGGCGGTAGCGGTGGCATTTCTGTTAGCAACGGAAATGACGCACGCTCCAGTTCTGATGCTGTGTTCAAGTACTGCAGGAAATAAAAGGTAAGATGAGATATTGATTCCTTCCATTTTATCAAAATAAAGAAGGTATTAAATTTCGAAAAGGAACGAACTAGTGTGATTTTACTGTTTCAATGAATAAAGCCCCCTTTTAGCGATCTGTTACACCACGATACAGGTTCAAGTACCCTAAAAAATGTTTTTTTCTATAAAATATCAACTTTAATAAAGACTGAAAGTCAGCATGTACATTACAGCTGTTACAGCCGCCGTTGTTTTGACAGGGCTGGTCAGTCGAACAGGTAGACGGAGTGGAATTCCGTAAGTACAATTTCCGAGCATGCGTGAAATTATGAAAGCATCTCCATCTCTTACAGAAGCCAGGTTTACAAAGAGGCATGTATTATTATTATTATTGTTGTTATTTTTTGTCTGCTATTTTCTGTGCATTCCTTGACTTTGAATGTAGTAATTTTAAATGTTAAAGCTCACTTGTTTTAAAAAGGTTTCTTGAGTTATGTAAATATATTTCTTGAACAGGAAGTACAAAATAAAATCGACACTTGTTTTTGATTCTCTTAAAAGCTACGTTCAGAAGGCAAGAGATGTGGGACATTGATTTTTTTACACTTGTGTCTTCGCTATTTTGCAGGACTTGTTTTGACGTTACTTTCACGTCTTGACCGGACTTGGGTTCATGACTGAGATACTCCAGTACCTAAACAATGCTAATAATATAAAACCGCGTTGTTGTTGTTGTTTCTTTTTTAAACCAACTTGACTTTCAGGCTTAATTCGATATCATCTTAAAATCGTCACTTTGTGAAATGTAACAAAAGCACTCATGTATAGTTGCAGTTCAAGAGCATATATGTGATAAAGTGGTGGTAAAATGTGCTTCATTACATTATATTGGCCACGTTTCCAAATATGGTGTAAAATGCAACTCGAACATTCGGCTTTTCTCTCCCAAATTATTTAGTTATACATTTATACTGACAAATACATAAAATGCTCGAGTAGTAAAGCAGCTGACAAACCAATGAACGATATGACGGGACTTGTTAGCAGAGTTGCTTAATGTGACTCACGTTGTCTAGAATTATGTGTGTGTGTGTGTGCGTGTGTGTGTGTGTGTGTGTGTGTGTGTGTGTGTGTGTGTGGACAGTGTTTTCAACGAAAAACATGGTGACCTTTTCTCTCTCTCTCTGTGTGCTAATAGGAAGGAGAATGGCAGCACTGTGGAGGTCCTACCAGACACTGATGACCAAATACCCCTGGACAGTGCAGCTGGCCACCGCTGGTGAGAATAAACCTGAGAAAACCTGAACTTGGTGGCCAAACTCCAGAAGAGATGCCGGCGTGCATTTATGTCTTCAAATTACCTAAAGACACATTTATGATCTTTGTTTGTAGTGAAGTAGTTGGCAAAGTTAAAAATGTCAAACTGCTAGTCATTCACATAACCTTTATTCCAGTGGTTTCAAAATGAACAAAGACGAAACTCTTTCAACGGTGACTCAGATTCAGTGCAGAGCATGCCACAAGCAAATACAAAATACATTTAAACAAAATTTTAAAAAATTGAAACACTGATTTGAGATTTTGCTGATTTAAGGGCTTGCTAAGATTTCTTAAATTAGAATTTTATTATATTTAAAACCTCAGTGAAAATAACTAATCATAAGATTTCTACCCTGATTGTTATAATGTTACAATGCGTAATTTATGGTTGTCCCCCTTTGTAATCTTTGTTATAGTCATGAAAAGGAGTACACATTCTTTCAATCCAGTAGTGTTACACATACGCACACACACATATATGTGTGTGTGCGTCTGTGTGTGGGTATATAAATATGTGTATGTATGTGTGTACCCTTCCAAGTGTAAAAAATGAAGCATCCTCAGGAGCAGTGTGTGGGGGGAAAAAATTATTACTGTATTCACGTGAATAAAAAGGGTTAAATTGATAATCAGATTTAGTTGATTATTGATCATCAGCAAATGTGATCACAACAGCAGCAGCAGTGATGGCAGAGAAGCTGTTGTTGCTGCTCTTGAATCTGGGAAGTATTATAAGGCTATTTTCAAGCATCACTGTGGAGTTTGCATGTTCTCCTGTGCTTGCATGGGTTTCCTCCAGGTGCTCTGATTTCCTCCCACAGATTGAATAATATATATGTTAGGTATGTTTGTGTTTGTGTCTACTGGTGCTTGGAGGATTGTGTAACAAAAGGTATCCGGCATAAAACTAAGCCAAATTTATGTGCAGACTATGATATGCTGTGGCAACCCCTCCAACTGGGATTAAGCTGAAATGTTTGGTTGACTAATTCCACCATTACAAAGTGAGAAATACCATTCACAAGTGTTGCCATGTTCTTTTTAGAACATGGCAACACTACCATTTTGTGACGTTTACCTGGTTCAGCTGCAAAGCTGCAGCTGAACCAGGTAAACGTCAAGATGGCGCTGCAGATGCATGCCTTGGTGTTTCTGTGCACTCTGTTTTGTTTGTTTTTGTACCTAAATACTGTGTCAGCATGCTTTTGCACCCATGAAGATCTCCCAAACATGAGATCCATTACTTCCCCTGATTTATCACCAGGTTTTTTTTAGCATCTGCAGCATGACTTATTACATTTTTTGGCTAAAACAGTGAAACACCACAGAAGAGGAAAGCGAGCCAGGGCCTGCGCAGGCATGGAGTACGTACACCTTTACCTGGGATTTTCTTCTCTAACGTTCACTCACTTCGCAACAAAATGGACGACCTGGCACTGATGATAAGAAAAAACAGGGACTTTTCCTCCTCTTGTGCTCTATGCTTCGTGGAGATGTGGCTTTGTGAAGAGATCCCAGACCACGCACTACATCTGGAGAGATTTTAGCTCCTCCACACGGACTGTGACTTGGACCTCTCTGGCAAGACCAAAAGTGGAGATGTGGGTTTCTGCATTAACAGCAGCTGGGGCAATGATGTGACTGTGAGCTCCCAACGCTGCTCTCCTGCTCTGGAACATCTCTTCATCAACTGTAAGCCATGTTATTCCCCGCATGAGTTCGCTTCATTCATTCTGGTTGCTGTTTACATCACGCCAGACACAGAAGTGCATGAAGCTCAGAGCGCACTCGTGGCCCAGATTCTGCATGTGGAGCAAATTTTTCCGGACTCCTTGTTATAGTCCTCGGTGACTTTAATAAGGGGAATCTGAGCCAGGAACTACCAAAATACAGACGGTTCATTAAATGCCCAACCAGAGAAGAGAACACTTTGGATCACTGCTACACGATAGTGGGCAGAGGCTATCATGCGGTGCCCCATGCAGCTCTCGGACTTTCAGATCACGTAATGGTTCACCTGATCCCCATTTACAGACAGAGGCTGCAGCTTGCCAAGCCTATAGTGAGGACATCAAAGAAGTATACCAGCGAGGCTGTGGAGGAGCTACCCACGTGCCTGGATTCCACAGACTGGGAGATGTTCAGGGCTGCCACAGACAACCTGGACGAGTTTACTGATGCTGTGA
>JAOWBL010069313.1:4055-20534 GCA_028564865.1 Zenarchopterus dispar
ACAATCAAAGAGGCATTTAAGAGTAGCAACTTTAAAAAAAACAGCCAAAATCATAGAGAACAGCAACCAAAAAGAGCAGATGACTGCGTAGCCCTGATCTAATGAAGACGAAACACCAGGAATTTTCAAGACTTTTTGATGTTTACTTTTTGTTTCATCAATTTAATCTATTAGTGGCTTTATTTTGAAAGCACCTTTAGTTTAGTTTTGAGAAGTAAATCCTTTGCACAGAACAGACACCTGAAGCGGGTCCCTCAGGTATTATTGTTTACTCCTAAAATGTAAACTCACAATGTAATTAAATGCCATGGCTCTAGATACACATAAATGAACACCAGCATGCACACAGTTGGTTAGTCTCTCGATTGCAGCACTCATCATGTACAGACACAGTCACACATTCAAAACAGACACATTTCAATTATGTGCTGCACTGCTGCTAGTCATGTGATGTGCCTTCCCTTCGTCCAACCAGATCGCTATTCTCCACACATAAATGCACACACAAACACATGAGCACTTCCCCTTTCACGCAGCCACAGACGCTGACATTTAACAGGAATACGCCACAAAGTTCAGTGTACACCTTCTGTTGAAGGCAAGTGAAAAAAAACAAAACAAAACAAAAAAAATTAACAAGGTGAAAGTGAAACCTTCTGTTTTTACTGTGTGGTTCACTCAACTCACGAGTGTTGCTATTACTGGCGGGCATCTGGGAAACCTCTGAGATCAAAAGACAGCAAAAACCACTGCTTTTTCATCTGCTTCAAATAAGCAATTTGTAAAAGAAGTTCCACAGCACACTAACTCCAGTCACTGATTAAATATATCACCTGCAGAACTGACTCAAATTCTGACTGAAATCTGCAACAAATTCTTTTTAAATACAACTGAAATGCACCAGTGGAGTGTAATGTATGCCTAACCTGTGCAGCAGAGCAACTGAGCGCAGATGAGGGTCTTCTCCTTTTCAGCTCCACACACTTCCTCAGCTTACAGATCTGGTGACCGGTCCTGCGATTGAGGCAACAGCTGCACTGGCCACAGTTAATCTTCCTCAGGCATGGCTCGCACGCCCCACACCTGTTCCGCTTTTTCCTCTCCTTCCTCTGTGGTTTCGGAGTAGTCGTCATGGAGAGCAAACTGGCCCCCTCCGGCCCCCTGGATCCGGGTAGGGCAGAGAGGCTGGGCTCTCCGTATCCTGCCTCTGATTCAGTGTCAAAAGAAAAAGAGGAACGCGTGCTTTCTGAGCTGCAGGAGAAGGTGGAGATGCTGTCCAGAGAAGGAGTCGAGATCTTTGGCACTAAGTCCTGATCTGGCACTGCTACCTGAACGCCCTCCTCGCTGAGGCTGAGGGGTGCAGCTGTGTTTGACTGAGTTACGGATGGCAAAGGGAGTAAAGATGTTTCTCTCTGGCTGTTGGGTCCTTGTGGTTCTTGACTGACTTGCTTGTCTTTGGTCTCTGCTGGTGTGCAAGCTTGTGTTTCTCTACTTGGAGATGGGATCTCTAAGCAGTGCACCTCATGTGAATCTCCATAACTGGAAACCCTCGAGCTCCTAGGTTTGAGGGAGTCCATACGGATGATAACTGGGGTATTTCTTTTCACTATAACGGTCTGCACCTTCAGAGCAGTGTCAGGGACTGCTGAGGACCCTGGGAGTTGAAGTTTAGCACCATCAATGGTAGGTTGAGCATCTGTCTTAGCCTTGCTCACGTCCTCAAACTCAGGTGAATCTGAGGTGGAGAGGGCTTTGGTGGGATTTGAGGTAGCTATGTTGGGGACCAGTAGCACACGGGAAGGTGACTCTGACTGTGGTCTCAGTCCCTTTGTAGAATGAGGTGTATCTGGGGTTTGTCGGGCTACAGTGCCGATTTGGGAGTCAGCGGAACTGATGGAAACACCATTTGGCTTTTCTTTGTTTCCTCCCTCTGCATTCTCATGATCACCCAACCTCTCAGCAATCTCCTCCATCTCTTCCGCTGTCTCATTTTTTATCTCATCCCCTCTCCCTGCTTCCAAACTCTCTCCTCTCTCATGTTTTGTGTCCTCTTTTTTCTGAGTGATACTTTCATCTGTCCTTCTTTCTTCCATGCTCATCATATTACTCTGCTCTTGCTGGACAGTACACTCATCATCTGGTTTACCACTGCTGGCAAGATGATCAAGCTCATTTCCAAGGATAGATAAAGTGTTGTTTCCCTTGTGGCTGGCCTGCACCCCTGATGAGCCAGCACTCGTTAACTCTGAGGTGTCAGAGGGACGATCTTTACACCCGCCACCACAGAGTATTCGCTGTCTATTTACGTCAGCGCACACTGGAGCCTGCTTCAAGTCATGTTCACTGTTATGGCTGACAGTCTTTTGGCCTTTCTGGGTTCTAAGAGTGTCACAGCTGTGCTGCAGACTGTCGTCCAGCGTGTCATTACAGGCTGGTGAATCAGCTTTGAAAGTACTGTGTTCTTTAGCATCGTTGTCTCCAAGAGCCTGGTCTTTGATAGTGTCTGGAACTTCAACTTTAGTTTCATAATAAACTGCTGGGATTTCTTTATCATTGCAATTGTCAGCTTTCTTATTTTCCTTGTTAAGAGTCAAATCATTAATGCTGGTGTTAGAGGGTTGGTTTCTTGTGTTTCTGTGCTGTGATGCTGCTGTCCTCCCAGTGCTCCCTCTGCTGTTTTTTCTACCTCTATAAGGGTCAGGTGACTTGCCGGGAGCTGCAGACTCTTGTATGGTGCGCTGGGACTTCCTCCGCCGTAGGGGAGCTTGTAAGTTGTCACAGCTTCCAGGCCGGCTCTTCGATCGTCTAAGCCTTGCAGAACGTGTTACATGCAGAACGTGTGTTGGAGCATGGCTAACCCTACCAGGGGACCTCCCATGATCCTTACCACCGGACACCTTAACTCCCCTCCCGCAGGGACTTCGACCTGACTTTGCTTGGGCTCTAGCTGATGACCTTGTGGACTCTGCAGGTGTTTTCTGAGGCTTTTCTGTCACTCTTCCTCTGGGTTTATCTGCGTTACAGATTTGCCTCTTGGTGACAGTCAGTCTCTGGCCATTCCTCCTCTGAGCGAGTGTCTTTCTCCTGGTGGCAGTAGCAGGCATGGCTGAGGGTGTTGAGGAGAGGACTTGTGGCAGCCAGCATGGGAGCCAGGTGATTGGTTACTCCTTGCTTAGATAAAAACGTTTTTTTTTGTTTTTTTTTTAAATCGTCTTCTTTTTTGTGTATTATCCTTTGAACTATGAATTATGACACTGTTAGTGTATTTTTGCAATGCATCACCTGTAAAGAGACAGGAAACAAATAAAAACACAAATTGGAAAACAGTAAAAAATACAAACAGTTTCACAGTCTTAAAGTATTTTAAGTGTAACACTGTCAAGTTGAAAGAATCTGATTAAATTTGATTGCTCAGTAGATGATAATATAAATTCATGACTTTGAATCAGTAGAATATTTAATTGTCTCCAACACATGAAGCTTTTGCCCCTCCTTAAATATCCACTCGGACGAGCAAGTGCCGATAGGTTGACGTCAATAAATCGAATTTGGTGCGCATTTACGCAGAGAAATATGAGGAACGATCATATGAACTACGTAAAAACAAATAATCAGGCGTCCAGTGCGGCTTTAACAGTTTAAAGGGCAGGCATGTTGAAGAGAGGGCTTTGGCCGGAGGTCGGATCCTGTTTTTTTTTTTTTTTTGTCTTCCTGACTGGCGGAAGAGGGGGTTATTACCGTGTAAAAACCGCCCTTAACGTCGCTGTTTTTATTATGATTGTTATTTTGAACTTGACCGCTGCCATTTAAATCGCCGCGTTGCAAACCTCACTGTTGCACAGGTTGTTTACTCGCCCGTGAGGTTTTATTTACACGTTTACGGCTGAAATGCTTTACATACCACAGAGAGACAGTTGCACTGTCTGAACTGCTAATAATACTCCGCTCCAGCGAGACAGCGAGACCTTGTATTGGTTTCCCTCCTCGGCAAATATAGATTGTTGGTAACTTCAAGCCTCTTTCGACGATGACACATGGACATGGTACGAGCACCGACCGAAGGAGCTCGCGTACAGCTGGATGGCTGGCTTTCGGCTGTGCACCGTGCAGGTCTTCACGGAGCACGACACCCGTTAAAATGTAAATCCCTCTTATGTCAATCCATTCAGGGCAGCCCCGCTCACTCTCCCTCCACCAGACGCAAGCTTGCGGTCCCTGCTGGCCAGAAACTCGTCGGCAGCAGGGGGAGGAGTGGACGGGAAAACCTGGGCCGGAGCGCGGCTGCAGCGCCGACGAGCGGCGACGTGCGCTTTGACAAGTGGTCGCAAGAGGGCGCTAAAACCAACAGCTGACACCTTTAGCAGGTTCGTGTCAAATTTGTTTATGACACACTTAAAACAACAAACGCTCAATGGTGAGCTTTACACTGGGAAATGATGACAGCCTTTTACACACTTCGTGCAGTCACTTGCACGAGGAACAATGATAAGTGAGGATAATGGGCTGTCCGTGTCAACAGAGGCACTAACACAGTTATAAAGCTGACTTCAATAAACATCTTTCTTCTTGCAGAAACTAAATGTTTAAAGTAAATTATGGGAGCGGTACCGCCGGGTCTTTAGTAAAAATTCAGGGAACATTCGGGTTTTTCTTGTAGAAACTTTATACTTAAAGGGAGAACATTTTAGTTTTCCAAATGTTTTCCCAAAATAACTTTTACTGTAGAACTTATAGGATATTTCTTTATCACTTTTCCAAACATTTATTTGATTTAAATTCAATTTTCTACATTCACTATTTCCAATATCAGTACATTATACAAATTCACCTGCGAATCTACTCATGTCTTCAGGATGGTAAATACAACCTCAGATATACCATGTCACGTGGCAGAGTTATTTAAGATAAACTAAGAAAAATGTAGAAGCAGTGTTCTGAAAAAAAAAAACCCAAACAACTAAATACACTACAGGACCATCGTCACTTTAGAGTAAAATTGTTTTTTAAAATAAATTTTCAATTGCTCACATTGTTGTGAAGGGTTTCGGCTCAGTCTTCTTCACAGATCATTGAAGTTTGGATGCGTGAACTGATGCGTGAACAGATCTTTTCTTTTTTGTCTCATCAGCGTCTCAACCAGCTTCAGATCTGGTTTTAATGTAACTAGCGACGAAAACTCTGTCAAACAGACACATAATCGGTCAGTACGAGAGGAAAATTACTTCATCCTTCTCAGTTTAATAAATAAGTTAAAATACATATTTAAATCAGATAAATTATTAAAAATTAATAAAATTATTAATTGACAGCGCCTTGGAAGGAAACCGTGTCGCGTGCTGCACGTCATGTCTCAGTCATCTGTCACTGCAGGACCCCAGCATGGCCGCGTGTCTGCCTGACTGAAAATGAATGTCAACACGCTAATTTAGTCATTTTTGGTAGCAGATGACAACACAGCTGCTGTCTGCGAAGCATATTCAGAAAGGATTAAAAACTGAGGAAAGAAGACGGCAACCTAATGCAATCAGTCTCATATATCAACTGAAAGATTGTAATCGCGGCGACGCTGTATTGAAATAATGGCTGCTAGCAGCGCTAATGCTAAAAACAACAATGTTCCTGTTCACTAACATTTAAAACTGAAAACAGTTTCTGAAGACAGTAAAATATGTTAAACAAGGCAATGACCTTTTTAGTGCTCAATGATAAACGCTTAAACTCTTGAGAATTTTTTTTTTTTGTCATACAATGACTTTATTATACTTTAAAAAAACACATTTGGCTTAAACTATACAAATACATATCTAATCGTCACTAATCATGTAGTTATGTGTTATTCCTAAATCTTTGAATATTATTTTGTTATTTGCAGATAAACCAGTTATAATTTTGTCAAATCCTTTTCTTGAAGTATGCACATTTTTGTTTTGTGTAATTTAACACATTGGTTGCATTTTTTATTTACTGATGTTATGTGTAAATGTGTTGGAATTATGAGGGTCTTCTGCTGTTATATGTATGTTTTATTGTCGTTTTTAAATATGTAGCAACCTACTCCACTCTTCATTTAAGTTTTTTAGAGACTTATATACTTAGTGTACACAAATTTACTGTTAACAGTAACAGCAGATAATTGTTTCTACCTCTTAAATCCTATAGGAGAAATAAGGCAGTACTCAGTTTGTCACACATTACTTCAGCATTTTGGTTTAGCTACAGTATGCTTTTTTTCAAGACTATAAAAAAAAAGATTGTTATTTTTTCAATTAATTCCTCATGTGCGAAACTTTAGAAATGAAAGAGGGTGTTTCTTTTTACATGACTATATACTCCTTGCTGATCACTGGAGTGATTTTGGTGATCACTCATTGCAGTTTACACTACAACGATAACTCACTGTTCCTCCTGAAAAAAATATAATTCTTCAAGGTTTTTTTACAAACCTTCCCTGCTTCTGGAACCTTCGGAGGTTCCAAGTTCTGTATCATATTAGAAGACGTCTAAAAGTATAATATAAAAGCTATTAATATGAACAGAAATATGTAAGTAAGTACATTTTATTTATATATCATTGTCTTTACACATACATATCAAATGCATTGCAAAGTTCAGCAATATAAACAATAAACTAACATAAGTAAGTAAACAAGAAATACAAGAAAGATAAAATTAGACAAAATAAATCAATTAAAATAAAATTCAAACAGGCAGTCCATATAAAAGTGCCTTTGACCGCTTTTTTTTCTTTCCTTTTTTCTTTTTTAAACAACAGATTTAGCAACACACAGGGACATGGGTATTCCACAATCTGGGGACAATCAATTTTAAATTTGACAGGCGTTCAGAGAAGTGAAGATAAAACTGGAGTGATGTGAGCTGTTGTTCCTGTTAAAAGTTTAGCTGCAGCATTTTGAATGATCTGGAGCAAATATAGAATAGACTTATTAAAACAAGTTAAAACAGAATTAAAATTGACAAGCCAGGAAGAAACTAAAGCATGAATAAACAATTCCAGATCAAACACTGGTTGTATTTTTCTAAAGTTGGAAATGTTCCTCAAGTGATGAAAATAATTTTTGACCAACTGTCTTGAGTGACAATCAAGAGACATAGACAGAAATGTGGCGCCAGACTAGATTGTATTACACTGCTAGAGACAAAGTGTAACACAAACATTAAAAGCATGCAAAGTATGTGGAGGCCATGAATCAACCAAGAGATAAACACAGAACTACAGTAGGAAATGTGTGTTGGTATGAGGGCAGATTAACAAAAAGGAAAATGGTGACAGATGAAAACAATCAGC
The DNA here is from genome assembly GCA_028564865.1 of Zenarchopterus dispar. Classification (NCBI taxonomy): domain Eukaryota; kingdom Metazoa; phylum Chordata; class Actinopteri; order Beloniformes; family Zenarchopteridae; genus Zenarchopterus; species Zenarchopterus dispar. The sequence continues at coordinate 11,362 of JAOWBL010069313.1, forward strand.
AACAAAAATGTTATCTCAGAAGGAACAGTACAGACACCTTGCATCTTTTTTTATGTCATTTAAGATGACCTCAAATGATTTTTTTTTACATCTCCTGGGCCACATTTGATCTCATTGGGGTCATTATATTGCTTGTTTTGATGAATAAGCATTTTTCTACTGATAATTTGGATTATTTTTTGAGTCCTGTTTAGAAGTTGCTATGCGCCTATTTAAAACAAAACAAACTTTAATTTTTGAGGATTGTATACTTTATAATGACTAATTTACTTATATGTTATACATTTAGAAAGCTATATACGCAAGTGGCTCATTTGTATTCGTGTCGTGCTGCTACATCTGACAGTAATAAGCATAGACTTAAAGTGATGAGGACGAAAACTAAAAACTACAATCATAAAATGATCAGGGAGTAAGCTCCTCCCACTTTCCCCTTCTCATGCCATTGTGCGTCATTATTGCGCGCCGGTGTTTGACCAGAACCTGTCACTTATCTGCCTACGAAGGGCAAGTTAATGGTAACTTCATGTAGGACTGGCCGTAAGACCGAGTCATTACTGCGTTTATTAACTACATTTCTATGTGAAGGCGTTAACGCAGAAGTTGTGGATCCAGCTGCGGTGCGTTCACGGTGCGTCTGAGCTGTCAGGATTATCTCAGGAAATGAAATGAAGCAAGGCTGCAACTCTGCGAAGACCAAGCACATTTGTTGAACAAAAAACTGACCTTCCACTTTAGATTTTTGCGCCTTCATATGTTCATATTAGTTTGTGAGTATCCATTTTTGGTATTTGCTTTTTACTTTGCTGTTTTGTGCGTTAACTAACCGGAACATCTGAGTTTGTGTCATAACTATGTGACTAACCTTACAGCAACCTTGCGTAAGTAACATTTGTGTGTTTGCATTTAAAAAACGCTTTTCAAAAAACACGAGGCAGTGAATTATTTTGCAGGTCGAGGTAAACTGTGTTTGGCTTTTTTTTTTTTAAATGAGACAGTTATGCAAAAGGACATGTTTTCATTGAACATAACTGTCAACAACCCTCAGTCCTATTACATTTAAGAAAACTTAAATATCCGTGAAGATCACAGCTTATGTGTGTCTGTGGAATTAAATCAGTCACATGTGCATATGGTCACATGTCTGTTTACTTGACAGCCGTGGATGAGGCAGATTCCTGAGCAGAGAAGGTAACAGTGGAGGCTGGTGTCTCCACACGTCACACCATGAGCAGCAGCGCCTCTGCCAAGGGGGATTACCACTTTCTTCGCTCCTTTGTAGCAGGAGGTAAGGTCTAACACATCTGTTTACTCATCATTTTCAATGCCAGCACTGATCTGATCTGATAATATTTAACACTTTGACAATAGGTTCATGTCTGTTCCTTTGTTATCTCAGTAGGGCATCCTTCATGACTGACTGTCCCCTTCTTCATTTTGTGACTGTAGGAATTGAGCTTTTTTTTTTTTTTTTTTTTTTTGGGAAATTCTTCATATCGGATATCTTAAGAGTAAAGTGAATATAGTACTTTTCCCCTATGTCCTTTTCACATCTCTCAATGAAGTTTACTGGAAAATACAGGCCCATGTCAGTGAAAACAGTACTTTTCTGGCTCAGGTCCACTTTGCCTGAAGAATAAATGTGCCAGCAATCCACTAGCATTTACAATAAAAAAATAATCTGATCATAATGCATTTTAGCATTAGGCAAATGCAGAATCAGCCAAACAACCATATATAGCTTATTTCACCCTGTATTTATGGCAAAAAAAATAAATAAAAAATAAAAAAGGGAAAAAATCAAGAGTTTAATAAATACTAGGCACCCACTTACTTCTTTCAGGATTTAAGAAGGTAAGCTCCAGTCAGCTGCCACCGATTATCAGCCTTTGACTAAATGACTATTAACTGGTGTTCAGACCTCTATAAAAGCAAATGTTTCTGTAATTTGATAATTAAGCATTTTCTGTATGAAAGATTATTCACAAGTGTAAAACAGTTGCCGATCTTTGCAGGAGTGAACATCACAGCAAATTTGCCCCAAAGTGAGAAAAAAAAACAAACCATCTCTAAAGACCCTAAAGGCATCACTGAACACCTTAAATGTTAAAACAAACACCTTAAGCCACAGTTGGACCAAGTTTGATCCAGTAAAGTTGCTCTGAAAGGGTTTCAAGGAGAAAGATTATTGTGTAAAAAGAACGTGGAAGCTTGACTGAGGTTTGCAAAACTAATTGTAGCAGTTCAGCAGATGTACTTCATGCCCACCATCAAGCGTGGCAGTGGAGTGGTGATGATTTTTTTTGTTTGTTTTATTTTTTCCAGCAACAGGACTTGTGCATCTTGATTCACTGAGTCGACCATGAACTCCTCTATGTGCCGCTCTAGAGGCAAATGTGACTCAGTCTGTATGACAGCTGAACTTGTCAATGAGATAAAGTCATAGAGGAAATGACTCCCTCTGAACCATGTTATTGATTATAGTGCTGTGCTCAGCGGGATATTACCAACATTACTCTTTCTTTTTGGCTTAATTTTTAATTAAATAAATAATGCCATTATGATAAATATTTATGTTGTATTTACTCTTAGATTGTATTTTCCCAAGGTTATGATTATTACACCCCCCACGCCACCCAAAAAAAAAAAACAAACAAAAAAACATACCATTAAAGAAGGGCATACTAACTTGAGTGCATGACTGTAATAGTTTATAAATATAAAATATATCACAAATTTATTAAATTCATGAGTACATTAACAAATCAATTTATTTAATAACTGCATTACATTTTGAAAAGTATTAAATAAAACAAAGCAGCAGTGTATGGAGTTTAACAATCCTTGTTAATCAGCTAGATATTCTGTGGTATTTGCTGATGTCAGTTAATAAAATAAAATTTTAAAAAAAACAACAAAAAAAACAATAATCTGTCTGATTGTTGGCTAATCAGTCTTTCTCTGATAACTACCCTGTTTACAGCAGCGTACCATGGAATGGCTCAAATACACAAACTAAACAAATAAATGTCTGATCTAGTTAGTTTTAAAAAGTATGAACACTTGAAAAGTCCTTGAAAATTATTTGGCACGCTTGAATATATTTTGATATTCTCATTCATAACAAAGCTTTACAACACACGGCAGCTGAAACACAGATCAAATGAAGTTAAAATGACAGGATCTGAAACACTCTGATTGCTTCACATTTGTTCTTTTCTTTCTTTCTTTTTTCCTTTTTTAAAACTCTTAATACACCCTGAATTAAGTCCAGTCTGTGTTAAAAGGTCATGCCATTTTTTGAAGATAGTTTGAAGTTTGATAAAATTGCTACTGTAATGCCTTATGAAAGCTGAGGAATGTGAATGAAGGGATCCCTCAAACATTTATATCAAGAGCCTAGATATTCACTTTTAATTGTATTTATATCTAAAGGATTTTCATTTTCATATCTGACACTATCATTTACAAGTGTATAAACATGCCAATAAGCAGGTCAACATGGCTGGGATTATGTATATATTTGTGGAGTTTGGCCCAAACAAGGATAATGTATAGTATAGGATATGTGTGTGTTTTTACGTGCAGGTATAAGAAAGTTTTACAGTTATAAGTAAAGTGTAGTTTTCACAGTATTGACTGTACCTTGAATTTGACTGCACAGAGGTCAGAAAATGAGCTTTCAGTATTTGCAATAATGAGAAACAGATTTCCTGGGTTTTTATTCACTTATTGATGTGAAGGGCGTGAAGAACAGGTTGTAATGTTTTTTTAAAAAGTACTTTCAGCTTTGTGGGATTTTTTTTTTTTTTTAATTTATGAATGCATAAAGAATTCATCCAGAGAGCAGCTAACCTTTATAAGATCAAAGTACTGGTCATAAACTGAATATTTAAAAAAAATTGACCTTAGTTCTCTGCTTTGATGTTTTAAAATCTCGTTTGATGATGGCTGGATGAGAAAAAAAATGGAGTTTTATATCTAAGTCCAAATTAAGATAGAGGCATAACAGCCTCTATCTTACAACAGCTATCTATCAAACAAAAGTTTGTCAAATGAGAGTCTCAGGTTCCATTTTTGTGTTGAATCCATTAGCATAACGGAGGACCAGAAATAAGACCTAACAGTGTGAAGTTTAAAGCACCTGGTTGTCTTTTATGCCCTAAAAGCAGCACGTTGTACAGTAACATATTCTACATCATATGCCTTGTTGACATTCACACATGCACAGCATGCAAAAATGCAGATTTAATCATGTTCTGTTTGTGTTTAGGTGTAGCAGGATGCTGTGCTAAAACTACCATCGCTCCTCTGGACAGAGTCAAGATCCTTCTTCAAGGCCAGAGCCCTCATTACAGACATCTGGGTAAAAGATCCACTTCCAAACATGGAAAGCCTTATGTGTTTTTTTGCTCACATCTGTACCACAGGGGTGAATTTTTGAACCCTTTTCTGCAGGAGTATTTTCCACTCTTACAACTGTGCCAAAGAAGGAAGGCATCCTTGGCTTGTACAAGGGTAATGGAGCAATGATGGTCAGGATATTTCCTTATGGAGCCATTCAGTTCATGGCCTTTGACAAATATAAAAAGGTACAGCCAGCACTTTATTGCGAAAGAGTGTTTACAAGGTAGAGTCTTATAAAACACCTGTTAACTTCAATGCAGAGAATAGTTTTATATATATTTTTTCAACATTACCTTGCTTCAGTAAGCACATTGAATTTTTCATATGCGTTGTTTTTATTGGTGTAATTTTGACCTACCACTGTTGATGTCATTCATGCTCCTCTTGCAGCTGCTGAGTACACGGGTCGGCATATCAGGGCACATCCATCGCTTGATGGCAGGATCTATGGCAGGTACTATACGGCCATGCTGTTGCGTGAAAAAAGCCCACCCTCTTTCAGCTTTAAAGTTTGATCTATCAGGACATAATAAAAATCACCTGGTGCTTACCAGACCTTATAGAGTTCTTATGGGTTATGATTTATATAACGAATATCAAGTCAAAATACAGAAGCAGGATGTGATAAAAACATAAGTACACTTTTACTGTGCTGTTTCTGAAAGGGTTTTTAGGAGAAAATGTCTTCTTTCTAACAAGAGCATAGCAGTAAAACCTAGGTTTTAAAAGATTTTAAACAAACCACAAGACATCTGCAGCCATGTCCTCTGATCAGATGACACTGAAGTGGACATGTTTGGACATGGACATGTCATGATACACAGAAAAAAAAAATTCAGCTGTCAGTGATGGCAGCATGGTGATCGGGGCTTGAATTGTAACCAGAAAACTTGAACACATTACAAACATTGTGTTGGCCATGAACCCTTTTGTAACTAAAAGTAGTCTAATTTCAGACGTGGGATTGTCACGAATCGGGACAGTGATCTGAATAACAAAAGGAATAATAACCAGAAGAATTCAAGGAAAGACTCAACATGTTACAATGGTCCAAAATGCTTTACAACATGTTTCTCATTTAGTTATTCAAACAAACACTCATACTTTATACAGCACATGCTCTATATAGTATAAAGTGTTTTTTTTCTACTGGCGTAGGGCTGAACCCCTGATTGGGAGGCGACATGCCCTGCAGATGACCCAGCACAGTTTAAATGTGGTGGCGGGACCTCAAGGGAGCTCTGGATAAACAGAGGCCTGCAAACCTGAATGAACTGAAGCAACATTGTAAAGAAAAGTGGTCCAAAATTCCTCCACAGCGATGTTAAAAGCTCTTATTGTCAGAGCGCCTACAATTATTTCAAGTTGTTGCCATTAAAAGTGGTTCCACAGACTATTAAATCATGGGATGAACGTTGCTCTTTTAAAAAAAAAAAAAGCTTTGCTCTGAATTTTGGCTTAGTGTTTTTTAGATAATATTGACACAATATCATACACTGTATGACCTGTTTTGTTATTTTTCAAGGTTATAAAGTTATTTTTCAATCAGTTTTTTTCCCTTTTGTTCTTTGATAATGTCCTGATGCGTAAAGCTTTAGATTTGAAAGACAGTTTCTTTTCTTTTTGACATTTGAATGTCTATATTGGGCATCCCAGCTTTGACTCTTCCTGTGGTGGATTTGGGAAACCGGTCACCCTAAACTCTTGTGGTCTTTCTTGTGTGTTCTTACATGAAGTTGTGTGTTTCCAGGGATGACGGCGGTGATCTGCACCTACCCTCTGGATGTGATTCGAGCCAGGCTGGCCTTCCAAGTGACAGGAGATCATCGCTACACTGGAATTGCTAACGTTTTCCGCTCCATTTACCGCACGGTGATTTGCTTGTTATGAACCTTATAAAAAATTGTTGCTTTTTAACTTAAGCGTACAATTTGATTTTAAATGAAATTGCCCTCTAAAGTCTTCTTTTATTTCTTTTAAGGAAGGGCTGTTGGGCTTTTATAGGGGACTTACTCCAACACTGATTGGAATGGCTCCTTATGCAGGTGATTTTTGATGTTTGTGTTATTAATGTCTAAAATCTATGTAAACATTGTTCAGAAAAATATATTTTCACCTTCTCATATTTAACCAGAGTTGTTTATGTTGCATGATCATGACTCCCGGCTTCCAGGTCTTTCATTCTTCACTTTTGGGACCTTGAAGAGTCTCGGTTTGAAACATTTCCCAGATCAGCTGGGACGCCCCTCGTCAGACAACCCCAACGTCCTTGTTCTGAAAACCCACATCAACCTGCTCTGTGGGGGTGTTGCTGGTGCCTTTGCTCAGACTGTCTCGTAAGTGCTGTAGGCAGGCAGCCAACAGATTTGTTATGGATTACCATGATTTATTGGGGGTTTCCTCACTAGGTATCCTTTAGATGTGGCAAGAAGAAGAATGCAGCTGGGTGCTGTTCTTCCTGACTCAGACAAATGTGGGTAAGTATGACCACATTTCATAGATAGAACTAACAAACGTTTCCTCTTTCTTTCATGTTTTGTGTTTGAAGTGTTTGGACATTGATTCAAGAGCGCCTTCCTAGAACAGTTGATTCCACATGAATTTTTTTCCAAGTAGAGTTTGGTTGACTAAATGCTTAAAATAGAGTGCAGAGTACTGAACCAACTGAGCTACAAAGCTTTATCAACATGCTGTTCATACTTGAAGAAGATCACGTACTGCCTGATCAAACATTGATTGTTATTTATACTTCAACTGCTTTCCCCAGACAGTTTAATACAATCACAAGCCCCATCAGTGTTGATGTGGCTGTGCTCCATCAGTAGGGTGTAGCAACACAGATGGATCTTTCCTTTCTGTTTTAATCAACCATCAATTTCATTTTTTTTTGTTTTGTTTTGTTTTTGTGTGCAGATCACCAATTAAGACCTTGAAGTATGTGTATGAGAAGTTTGGGATCAAGAGGGGGTTGTACAGAGGCCTTTCTCTCAACTACATCCGCTGTGTGCCCTCCCAGGCCGTGGCCTTCACCACCTATGAGTTTATGAAGCAGACCCTCCACCTGAACTAGGTTCTGCACGCTCTGATCTTCAAGCCAGTCAACCTCGGTGATTCCTCAGTAAACCTGATGAGCGTATAATAGAGCTGAAGCTCAGTCCCTACGTCTTAAACTACACCCGGAGTCTAACTGAAGGCACCAGGGGAGTCGGTTCATGCTGAAAGAGGAAACTGGGTGTTGGACAGTGATTCACTCTGTCTGTCCTGTTTTGTTCCCTTTCATCACTGTTAAAGAGATTTTTTTCTTGTTTGTTTATTAGCAGTGAAGCTGGCAACACAAAAACCATCGTGGGATGTGTAAACACTCTCTGAGACAGAAAATAAAGATCACAGTCAAGGCTTTCTTTTTCAGCTTAAATGAACAAATTTGATCATGAATGAAGCATTTTTCTCTCTTTTTTTAAACAAAGGATTTTCCTAATTTGCATTTGTATTTTTGCTTTCTACTCAGTATATTTATTGATATTTTTCTACAGCTAGATATGTGCTTTGGACAATGGTTTGGCCAGCTTTGTGAAGTGTAGCTGTTGCTGAAGGGTGGATGCAGTTTAAACACTCAGTTTAAAAAGAAAAAAGTGCATTTATGGCTTAGTGTCTAATTTTGCAGGGCAAAAGCTTTCTGTCGTTCTTTACTTTTTTGCCTTTTTAAAATCTTAACATGAATCATACAGTTGTAGTTCAAGAAGGTTGCCCCTTATGTTGTCAGATTTTGAATTAATTATTTACTGTTTGTCTTTTCAGAGGCTTAAATATCTTTGTTATATTAGTTAATGTGCACATTACCATAGATTAGTGGTAATGTGCTAATGACGTACATCCCAGGGATTTTCTCATATCATGGACATTGCTGTGGTATTTTTTTGAGGAACATGTTTGCCAGAGAGAATTTGGATATAATTTGCACTTGAAATTCTAATTTTTTTTTTCATTTAGCAATGAGTTGCCACTGGGTGGCAGGATTGTAAAAAAAAAAAAAAAAAAAAAAAAAAAAAAAAAAAGAAATTTTTACTGTTAGAGCTGCAAGGCGCAGTCATACAAATTTCATACATCTTTCTCCAAAAAAGAACAAAAGCTTTGTTTTGTTCCTTTTTTTTGTACTGAGGTAAAGTGGGTTTTCAGATTGGGAAATTCATCTATAAAGGGTTTCTGCTACAGTTAAGGAAGAAAGAAAAAGGCTGCAGACTGGGGCTCTGGCATTAGTATTTGCCAGCACTGTCCCAGGAAAGCTAAACATGAGTTAATGAATGGAAATATTATTCAGCACCTACTGCTGCGGGCTTCCAACTCACCATAGATGATTGTGCGCAGCTTTTCAATTTTTCTTATCCTCTTGCCTTTTTTTTTTTTCTTTGCAGTGTCTTAATTCACCAGCGTGACTAATGTGTTTAGTAGAGTTTGTGCAGGAAAAGATCTCAAAGCCGGTTGCTCAGAAATAAGATAACTGCAACGATTTTTTTTTTCATTATCTTCACTATTATTATTATTAACCATGTTGGGACCTCTAACATGAATAATTCCCAGATAGGGAATAAATGTCATGAAATATTGAAATATACCAAGAACGCAGACTGACTACTGAATAACTTGACAGTTATATAATGCAGAGGAAGTGAGTTGTCAAAAAAATCTCCTTTACAGCTCAATGTCTGGTGTCTAAAAACCTCGCTGAACAAAAGTCTAAAAGCATCTGTTGCTCTAAAATGTGCGAG